>JARHVA010000106.1:895000-1207500 GCA_037957365.1 Torreya grandis | reverse complement strand
GATTCCCATGAGAACCTCAAAGTATCCTATGTGGGATCTCTTGGGATCCAAATGAATCATGTTTCAAAAGCTAAATCTACCTTACGAGGCATTGATTTCACAAAGAAACTTGGCACAAAGTATCTCCAGAATGAGGGAGATTCCATGAATATCATAAACTATTTAAAAGGCTCGACTCAATCTTCTTAGAACATTTATAGGATCATTAATGATGCAAAAAACCCGATATCCTACTTTAAATGGGTGTCAATCACTCATGTGTATAGAGAGGGAAATAGAAGTTCTAATAAAATGGCTAATATTGGGGTCCAGATTAGCTCTTTTACAAGTTGGCAAGGTGAGGTGTTCCCTGATGATGTCACTCCTTTTATCAAACTTGATAAAGGACATCCCATATAACAAAATGATGTGTTTATTTATGACTAATCATACCCAACCTAAGAGAGAAGACACTAACATGTGCAAGGACATTATAATTTAGTCACTTCTAAAGGTTTTGCATGCTCAGATTAATTTGGCACTTTATAGTAATAATTTTATTGGCTCTGCTTTCAATACTCCCTCTATTATCATTTGTAAGGGATTAGGCAATGAAGCTAGCAGAAGCAACCTACAGAAAAGTAAAATGGGAGGTGACCATGATCATTTCAAACCAATCCCCTACACAAATGTCAAGGAGGATGAGTATGTTTAGCATACGATGGTAAAAAGGGGTCTGGCTACCTACATGGAGTGATTGGTTGAGCATGACATTGTATTGTCTAAGAATTTCACCCATGGATGGAAGGAAAAAGAGGTTTTCATGCATGGTTTAAATGTTTTTATTATCAAAGAGATTATAGGGGAGATCATAGTGATGGATTGCTTGGGCGTTAAAGCCTTCAAGGATAAAAAAAAGAGGAACTTGTCAATATTTTCTACAACAAAGAGAAGAAGAAGCTGAAGGTGGCATCTCAGAAAGGGTTCATGAGGGTAGAAATTCTGAGGAAGTGGTTGGATGTATGATTGTAGATCATGTGTTATATCACACTAGGAGGAAAACATAGGTTAATATTTTCACATCATTTTTTCTTGCTCAATCACTTTAAGGGTCACATTATCAGTCTCCTTTTTTTATTTTGAAATCATTGGAAACCATGATTTTGAATTACAATAACAATCCCTCGGTGAATCTTATTCACCAAGGGTTGATTCTATTATTGGTTAATAAGGATGAACCCCTGTGGTAAAAAATTATGTTGAAATTAATTAACATTACCAATGAATAAGAAGATTTAGCCAGGAAAGAGGATTTCTTCATGATTTCTAAGTCTAACAAAGTTAGAAATGTGCATAATGTTGGTGCTAATGAAGAGTTTATGAAGGAAGGTTCAAAGCTAAGAGGAAAGTACATGGGGGTTCTTTAATTTTTGACACCAATTGCTAGTAGGGGTTAGGTTTTTATAAATCCTAAGATCAAGGATGTATTTGAGTAGTCCCTTGATAAATTACATAATAAAGTGTTTATTCAAAAATTATTGTGCAATGAAACTATGGATGAACTCAAAAATCTTAAAGGGTTTCTAGTTCAAGGAATTTTTGATATGAGTTTTGGTAAAGAACATGTAGGCACAAATGAGATCACTCCCCAGGGCAATAAAACCACTCATAGATATGGAGTGGAGGAAAAAAGTAAGGATTCAAAGTAGGGAAGGGAGGAATCCAACCTCATAAGTTCTAATCACAAGAGGCAAGTCGAGGAGAAAGAACAATTAGTTGGGTATAGGACTAGATAAAAAATCAATAAAGTGGATATCACCCAGACCAAGAAATTGGTCTATTATTCTAAGTCTGACTAGTTGGCCTCATTTGTTTCTCTTTTGGTTGGCTTGGATTTTTTGATGAAACTTAGTGTTTTTAGGCTGAAGATGGTTTACCCTATTGGGTTCTAGGCTTTATCCCTTTTTTCTTTTCTATTGTATCATGCTTATCTTCCGCTTTCTCTTGTAAGGGTACATGACATGTTCAACCCATTTATTAACCTATCTAATAAAAAATATAAGGGAGGTAAAATAATAAATGGTAACTCATCTCCTTTATAATGTAAGACATTACTTTCAACACACACACACACACACACACACACACACACACACACACACACACACACACATATATATATATATATATATATATATATATATATATATATATATATATATATATATTTCAATCTATAGAATATAAAGGCAACAAGACAACGTGATAAATACATCATATAACCTTGAATAAATAAAATTGAATCATGAAAATGTGTGTTTTTTCCATTTCATGGTCGTGTATTTTATATGAAAGACTATCTATTTGATTCAAAAAGAGATGATTTTTTTTAAGTTAGGATAAAGAGAATCTTGATCAAGAATGTGATTTTTTTTGTTTGAGTGTATCCTCTAGATTGATCTCTATTATTATTTTTTGAATATTTTCATATTTTACACATTAAATGGAAATTGTTATTTAAAAACTCTGGAAGGTCATAAATATGAAACATTCATAATCAGTGTTAATTATCAAGCCTTTAGATTTTTATTCTGGAAATGAAAAATCATAAAATTGTCATACTTGATAATTTTGTATCTTGACTTGGATAATCTCGACAATCAAAATTTTCATATTCAACTTCTATCAATTGATTGCTTAATCTAGTATCCAAAACATTAATATCTTCAAAATCCTCTTTCTTTTATCATAGTACTAAATCTATCATTACATAGATCAAGTCTTTCATCTTGAGTGTAGTATTTTGAATCAAAAGTGACAGGACAATTATCAGAAGAGTTTGAATTAGATTTTAAATTATTATAGATAATGATAAAGTCATAAGGAGAAGAATGATTTCTATTGATAAATCAAACAGATTCTAATGCAAAAGAAGCTTCCATATCCAAATAAGGATTTTATAATTTAGAACATTTTAAAACATCATCAATGATCTAGATTAAATTTAAAAATAGTTATGTCAGATAAAAGAGTATTATCAAAAAATGAATTAGAGGTAAACTATGGATCAAATGAATCTAATGAATCAAATTTATCTAATTTTGAATCTGATGAAAAATCAAGTTTTTGTTCTAAATCAAAACATTTTGATGAAGAATTTAAACTTAATGCTAATATTTTAGAATCATTTCCAGTAGACCTTGCCATAATTTTGTCACAGACAAAAAAATATAAAATTATGTAGGAAACTTATGTTTAGTAAATCTAACATTAAATAAGATAATCTTTGCATTTGAACATATCATAATTGAGTGGGCAAAGCTGATATAAATCTTGATTTTATCTTTGGATGTGAGAAAATCTCAAGGCTAAATTAAAGTCAACAATACTAGTTTTATGAATAATTTGAATATAATTATCAAGTAGATTATACTTCCAATAGAGGAAGGAAATTTCACCACTTGGTTTGAAATAAATAAGGATTTCATTTAATTTTCAAAGAAATCTTAACAAATATTCCACTATGGATTCTTTTTATTAATTTCTAGTTCTAACCAACTCTTTCACATTATGGTAATGGATTAGAATTTAAAATCATTGAGGAAAGGAATATGTAATTTTAGAAAGAAACACATTTTATTTAAATGTCCCTAATAGAGTTACCAAAGTTGTTGAGAGTGAAATGTCACATCAATGAATAAACCCTTCGGCCTATCATGAAGGTTAAGGTAGAATCATACCTATCTAATTGTAAGGGTCTAAAGAATAAAATTGATTCTAAAGATGCATATAAGGATTTTTTTTTTTTTACAGTTATAAGGATTAATATATATATAATAATAAAATTAAATCAAGCTTATATAAACCAATCAAACATAACATTATTATTGATCATGTTAAGAAAAATATACTATAAAAAATGCTTTGATCCAAAATGCTAATGACTGAACTATTATACTATTAATCAGTCTTAAATCTAATTTATAACTATTATATGACATATATAATAGAGAAAATCCTATGAATTAATAAATCCTTTGAAATATAGAATATTTAGATTGTCAAAAAGTTATATGTAATATGCATACTCACACTTTAAGGATGAAAGAAAACCATAACAACTAAGAAAAGCAAACAAACACCTAAACATAAAAGGATTAAACTAAAGCTAATCTAAAAGTTAATTAATTAAAATTTAAGACTATAGTTAGTAGTTATAAAAATTAATAAATCTAAAGTTACATCTATTATAATAATAATAATAATAATAATAATAATAATAATAATAATAATAATAATAATAATAATAATAATAATAATACATGTTAGCAAAATAAGAAACGAAATACAATACCACAAAAAAGTAGACTAAACAAATTGATTAAGAGAATAAATAACTAACAACTAATGTAAAACAAAAAAGGTAAAATAAACTAATCATAAAATTTATGAGTCTTGAAATAAAAGTAATCTTAGAATAAATTAGAATAATATTTTATTGAGAAACAAGCTTCAATAGAAAATGTCTTTGAAATGACAATTATTACAGTTAGGAAAGATCAACAAAATGTCATACATGGTGATGTAATCATTATTGTTCAAGTTAATTACCTTAGATTCTATACATATGACTTCATATCTACAATTGTCATAAGATATTAGACGTAATAGATTTCAAATAATCGATTTACAAACTAAACAAGACACTTGGATATACCTATGTTTATTAAGTGGGTTACTTAACCATGATAGGATGTATTATTGATCTAGATCTTTAAAATTTGTATTATCTCAAAGATGTTACACAAAAGAAGAGAATAATGAATAACTTTGAAATAACTTAGATATTTCAGAATACTTGTGTAATGTTCCTTCCTTGAGATACAAGTTTGATCTCCTTTTAAACAATTTCCTCAAGAGATGGTTAAAAAATAGTTATAACCAACTTTAGTCAATTATTTGTTAACTTTTAATTGACTCTTAAAACTTCAATTGGTTAAATTTTATAACATAAATTTAGTTCTTGACTTTAATAATAAAGTCTAAAGATCAAAATTAAATAATAATAGATCGAATACACCTCTAAATGGGTGGGAGGATTCTAGTCAATGCAATCATTTAAAATTAAACACTCAAATATGCCAAACAACCTAATGACTATAATAATTTAAAAAAAAAAAAATACTAAAAAATAAATTCCATATACATTAACCATATAATTTTAGTAAATATATATCAAAATAAATTTTACTGCATAAAATATCAATCTATTGTCATGCATCTATAAAACTATTAAAGTGTAAAGTATATCCATAGTCAACAATATGAAGTACCATCAACAACAAAATTAAAGTATCAAGTATCAAAAAATAAAATAATTCAACCAACCATCCATTCATCATTAGTATCTAAAAGTACTTCATTAAAGGGGTGTCCTTTATCTATGATATACTCTATTTTTTGAAAAAAATCTGAAAATTCCAACTATTTGTTCAAATTTAAAAAATAATCATCATTTTATAATTTAATAACTCATATTTTCCAAATATCAATATTACCATTCAAAATTAATCAAACTAATCATTGTAATTTATTAAAAAAAATTATGAACCAAGTAAAACTGACAGAGAACACTTTGACAGGGAACAATTTTCATAAGCACCAGAATGCAAAGAGAAATAATTCAAAGAATTTTTTTTGACTTAATCACAAATTTTATAACAACCCAAATCTACTTTATATCTTCATTTAACAATCACCATGACAAATAACTGTATGCAACTAAAATTACTCAAAATAGTCATTAAAAAAATTAGTATGCAGAGGTTATTGATTTAATTTGTATATTCATTTATGCCAAAACCTAATTTTAACTTTAATTTTAAAAACATCATTGAAATCCCAAAAAATACAAAATGAATTTTAAAAAAACAAAAAAAACATTATCACCATTTTACTATCTCAGAACATACCAATGCAATATGATATCAAAACCCAAAAAGTATGCATGAACCAATAATATTTCACCACTTTTTAAATTCAAAACATCTTTGATACCAAGTTTCAAAATGGCCTTTCATACTGAACCCTAAAATAAAAACTTTCTATAATAATTAACAAACCAAAAAATCCTTATCACAAATAATACATCTAGACTTGTGATTTATTCAACAATTTCCTTTTCACATTCAATCACAAATGGCTTATAATAACTTATCAACCCAAATTAAATTTGTGTCAAAACCTAGAAACTAGACCCAAAATACAAACTAACTTTCCACTTAATTATAGAATTCAAACCATTTCAATACTTAAAATATTCGCATTGCTTTGTATATTAAATATATAAAAACTTAATAATTTAATTGGAATAGAGGAAAGAAACTTTGGTTGCAAAACTTCTAGCACCAACCGATAAATGATTCTTATGTATACAATAAACTATCATCTTATAATACATCCATATATTGAAATGAAGAATCAATATCAGCTGGAAACCCTTAAAACATAAACCATTATTATTATTATTATTATTATTATTATATATATATATATATATATATATATATATATATATTCATTCATCCAACCACAACCCATAATCTAATCAAAATAATTAGAATGAAGATTACGATAACTTGAAACCAACTTTTGGTGAAAAAACTACATGCAACCTCTCACAATTTCTTTTCTTTTTGCCATGCAATTAATACATACATACATACATATATAAAGAACTTTTCACTTTTCACATACATACATACAAAAATCATGATAATTTGATCATACCTCTCTTTACAAACTAACAAGATCTATGAAAGTTCTTTGCAAGCTCAATCTCCTTTTTCTTTACAACAAAGCTTCACTTCCACTTTAAAGATTTACAAAATTACTAACCAAATGCAAATAACCACCTTTTTGAATGAGCTTAGTGAGAATTAACAACCTATGTCTATGTGTTTGATTTTCATTTATCATTAACTCTGTTACTGACTAACTTAATGGTTCTACCAAGTTAAATGCACCACTACCAATTTAACAATCACTAATCTTCCTTCCAAATATCCCTCTAATGTATCAAAAACCAATACAAGTACTTCAAATTTAAATGCAATTTAACTTCTAAACCTCTAATAGATCCCAAAGAAACCTTTTCACAAAAATCCACACCACAACATTAATTTATTATTACTCAAAACCTCCATGGTGGCACCACCATTATACTTGAGTTGAGTTTAATCATGACTTCAAACCTAAAAGAGTTATTAAAAATCTTCAATGAAGATCTCTCTAAGAGATCATTACCATATCCATAACCATTAACACATTACTCACACAAATCTACAAACTATCTATAACTCAAATGGTTACAGAAGTGAAAACATCCACTTCTTCTCTATACAAGTTCCATTACTAAAGTGCCTATAAATAGGAGAGAGAGTGTGGTTGAGTGGGTATTCCAATATAATGTTAACATAATGAACACATAGACATGTTCACATCCTGAGAAAGCTTAACTAAAGTAATTAAAATACATTAATTACTCTAATACCCTCCCTTAAGCTATGATTAGGGAGAGAAAAAATAAAATGGGTCCCAACAACAAGGCCTAATGAGGTACCCATAGACAATAAAAGATGTAGTGTGAAGCCAAGTGTCCATATGGATGCCAATCTATGTTGAAGAGTACATGGATGTTGAGTCTCTATAACCACTAAGTCAAATTAGGAATGGTTCTAAAAATGAGGATCACAGAACATAAACACTACACTCCATAATACTGAGTAGAATGATGAACCTGAGGAAGCATTGATTAAACACCATCTAATAAGATGGTCATAAGTGAGCATAAAAACTAGTGGGGATGCCACATTGGTGTCACTGATGGGGATGCCACATTGGTTTCACTATAAAAATCACCAATAAGGCCATAGAGATAAGTAAAAAGTCCTCATATGGGTTATGGAAAGCAAAGTTCTAGAATAAAATACCCATGTACAAAAGAGGAATCCAAAAAACACTCAAAAGAGGTGCAAAGTAAGAGTGCACAAAAACACACAAATGCCAAATAATGATCTCAAAATAATAAAATAGCATAAAAATAAGTAGTTGCAATCAATGAAGTAGTCCATACTCCCAGTACTCTAAGTCATAAAGGAGCTCAACTTTCATGAGTGGCCTAAATCCACTTCTTGATAAAAAAATAATTGAAATTGGGATTCAATAGAATAACTTGAATCAAAAAGACTGCCAGTGTTTTCAAGAATGTAAAAGAGTACTGCTAGGTGCAAGGGACACTCAACACCTAAGAATCAAGATCTACACCACACACCCCCATACTATTGACTGGGTGGAGTGATGCCAAAAATATATATATGCACACCACCCCATAATGATAAATGGGTAGAGTAGATGAAAAAGGTATGCATGAGTGGTATGAATCCACTTTTCAAATACCAAACAAGCTAATATTAAATACATTAGGATCGTTCCATATCACACTAAAAGAGACTGTTGAAATGTCGAATAAGACAAGATGACATTGGATTCACTAGAATAACTACACTTCAAGCTGTGGGAGACTATCAATTTTCAAAAAAGTGGTGTCAAAAATATAGATAAGGCCTCTCAAAGAGGATGACCCTGGTGGTGATGGGAGAGACAAGTAACTGAAGGAGTGAAAATATGCCTAGAATAGAGCACACAAATGCATGAAGGTAGATAAGGTTGAATTAGTAAACACCCCCATAAATTCATACAAGTACATATATCCAAATAAATACCAAATGAAAATAAGGAAGACACTGGGATTCACCATCATATCTCCAAACAAGGAGACTATCAACTTGTTAAAGAAGCCATCACCAATCATGAGAGTTTTCCCAAAAAATAAGGGAACAAAAAGTTGTCTCCATAGAAGAAGGCAAGGTGATAAGAAAGGGGCATTGATGGAAACATAATATAAAATACAATTGTTGTAAAATAATATAGATCATGTTGTGGGATGATGAAAGAGTGTGAAAATTAGTAAAAAAAAGCCATCATGTATGCAAAAATACACTTGAAATGATCAACTGTCAAAAAATGACAATCTACAAAGCACATGTAAAGGGACGTTAGACTCAACCAAAAATACATCTAAGATAGTGAAAAGTGCAATTGTGACATAAGTAGTACAATGCAAGCTAAGAAAGAGAAATATGGACCAAATCTCATTCAAATATGACATTGGTCGCAACCACAAATACATCCAAAATTGGCAATGAAAGCAAAATCAAAGAAAGAGAAAAATAATTTGTTTCATTTTGTGGGGGTTTGACCACCTGTCAAATTGGACCCCACCCACTAGCCTTCAATAAAAAAATCAAAATATTATCTTCTTACGCTATTTTCTTCACCATGGAATGGATAAAGGAAGAAAACCTGTAGGAACAAAACTTCCTCCCAAAATTATGTAAAAGAAGGAAAAAAGGAAAGGAAGGAAGGAAGGACTTCATTTGAAATCCCCCTTAAGGATAACTTTCTTCACCCCACATGAAGATCAATACTATATATCTTGTGGGCATGGAAATAATGTAAATAACCATTTACATAGGTGGTGAGATAGTCCCAAAAATAAAATGTTCTTCCCATTAATGCACCTTACTCTTAAGTTCTATGAACAAGATGTCCCAAAGACACATCACATGGAGAAATATCGATGCCAATAAGAGAGATAATACCATGTAAAAGTCTACCAAGACCTCCATGAGTGTATCCCATAGAGTGAAGTATGGAATATCCAAATCCAAGAGTATGTTTCTCAAAGAAACCAATCACATAATTAGGTGGATCCAAAGTAGGACAAGAAAAATGCAATAGTGGGAGCAACAACAAGCTCCAGATCATAATGTGAAACAATAATAGGTTCCTTATGGAAATCACCATCTAATCACATATCTTCAAAAACAATAGGAGTAGGTGATGAAGTAACAACAATTATGGCATAATAAAAGTCATCTTCAAGAAGTCGTGTTGGTGTCTTATCCATGATCTGCAAAATTTATGTTGAAGGTTCCACATCCTTAAGAATCATGTTATCTCAATCAATGAAATGAATAGGAGTACAAACTATACAAGGAGTAATAGGTACCTCAAGCAAACCATCATCAAAAGATAAGTCCTTACTAACAATAAAATAATGAAGAATAGTGAGAAGTGTAGGAGGTAAGAATGCATCATCTAGATCACCATCAATAAGTATGTCCTCACATAATGAAAAGGAATCTTGATTCATGTCACTATTAAAGAGTTGTTGGATTGTGGAGCCTGATCTTATTATAATGCTTAGTTTATAAAAGGGGGTGTTGGGGGGAGGGGGGGGGGGCGGCGCGGCTTGTGAAAAGTTTGTGAAAAATTCATTGTAAAATATTGTAATTTCATATTAAATATGTACCATTTATTGTTAGGTCACAGATCTAATGGTAGAAATTATGTTGGTCCATTTTTGCCATAATATGTAACCCTTATTTTATATGAGGGCATTGCAATCATGGCATCACACTATGTGTGAGTGAAGAGGAGATTGTAGTGGATGCATTGCAGGTTTATCCCTTTATTTGTTGGAATAAATAAGATAATAATTGATTGTTTCAATGTGGATGTAGCCCATATAGGGTGAATCACATTAAATCTGTCTCTCTTGTATTATGTTTTTTGCATTTTATTTTCATTTTTATTTCATTAATATTTCTTTGCATTCTATATTCCTAAAAATAATGAATCCTCAATAGGAGAAGAAGAAGGAAGTGTCCATAGTGCCTCACCTATGTCATTTTCAAGACTCAATTATTGAATAGCATCAGTGTCATCATCAAAACATAAATCCTCACTAACAGGAGGAGATGGAAGGGAACATAAGGAGGTGGACTAAAAGAGGGTGAAAAAAACCTAGAAGACTAAGTATCATTCTCAAATAAGACTACATTAGCATCCCAAGCTTCATTTGGTGATGTTTCACATGTGACATAACACTAAAAAATATCTAAAACATAGAGGCTAATCAAATAAATAGCCTCATCTTGCATGGATGCAATCCAAACAATATCTTCCTCATATGTAAAGTGGGGAATATTACCAAGCATCATTATCCACAAGTATTTCTATTGCAAGTGTATCCATATTTTGAGTTTATAAATAATGTAGTTGGATGTGTTAAGGGGATCAAATAATGAAAAACCCATTATCAAAAAATAAGGATAAAGTCAAGAAGAATAATAACCCTCTTGAAAAAACAAATCCCCCTGTGACAATTTAACATCTCCTGACGAAATTAATAAACACCCCTTAAAAAGTGTAAGCCATCCCCCAAATTTGTAGTTTATAATTTAGTGTGTTTTACAAGATAAATTACCCCAATGGCTAGAGAATTTAAAAACATACACTTTTGAAAAAAATAGTACTCAATTTCAAGTCATGGTTCAAAAGTTATAGTTTTAAAACATTTTTTGTCATTAAAATAGGTCAAATAAGTAAACATTGCACAAAAATTAAATTCAGTAAGGATAAAAAAATGCTTTAACCCTTCATGAATCTAAATAAAATATTTAAAAAAAATATTTTTGGTATTTTTTTTGGTAAAAACCAAGCATAGGTTTTTAAAAATGGGTGAAAACCAGCTTCAAGAAGACTCTTTGCAAGATCCCAAAAAAAATGCTGAATGGACCCTATTCTGATGTCCTAAAAAGTGATACATCCTAATTCATAGTGGATATACCTATTATATTTTGAAATTAGACATAAAATAATATCCTCTCCAAGAATCATCTCTAAAATTTCATATCGTATGGCCTCAAACAAGAATAAAATTGACCAGCTATCCAAATGATGAAAACAAATTGCTACAATAATTTTCAAGATACCAAAAGAGCTGTATGTCCTAATTAAACATACTTCCAGCAATTATGTTAATATATTTGGGACTATTAGCTAATCATATCAGATATCAAATCTAAAAAACTAGATTTTTACTATCTATAGTGAGAGAAAACCAAACCAATGGTAGGTATCCACTAGCAGACCAATGAGTAGGTTTTTGAGTAGAAGGGTTGTACAACTTGATTTCTAGAGATTTTAACAAATTTTAGAGGATATAAAACTCATATTTATATTCCCCTATTCTTTTATATCTGAATTTGGATGCATGTAAGGCCTAAAACAATTAAAATACATGCACAAATTGCCTAAAAGGCTTCTAAAACAAACTTAAACATAGGTCTAGAATAATAAGTACATAATGGTGTAGCCTAGGATTTATATGGCTAGGTCAATGATAAAAAAAATATATCTATAAAAAATACCTCCACTCCACTAATAATAAATTTTGATAAATAGATAAATACTTACAATAACAAAATCACAAATAGATGGCTGCAACACCTCCAACTCTAGTCCCATGGAAGGAATGTCAACAAGACCATTCCAAGCCCAAGATATGAAGCATTAACAAAACAAATATCATAAAAATAGTTGTATGATATGAAAAAATGATATATAAAGATGAAGATAATATCATATAATATCCATAAAATAAATTTTATATCTTACTGTAATCACCTAAAATTGGTAATTGGATGCTAAGAGTGTCGCTTGAATTACCCTATTCTTAGCTTACCCCTATACCTATCCTAGAGTCATATACACACTTTTATAGTCATTATGTAGACCAAATTTACCTAAAATCAATCAAAACATAGTATTATAACTATCTTCTCATATCCTAATCCAACTTAGTCAGCAGATTGCCAAGTGATAATTAACACCACATTTGAGACACTGCAACCACATGGTGCTAGTGTCCCCAACTAGGTGCTACTATCTTTAGCCTTATCTCTTCCAACTAATAATTTTTTAGATGTGTGCCCCTCCTAAGGTTGGCATAAGCATATTTTTTATCTACACAAGCTATATAAATCTATAAACACAAGTTTGATTGACCTCTATTCACTAGATGTAAAACAGATGCAAAAGCACATTCAAACCAAAGATGAGTTGAACAAAATTAAGGTATTTGATCCCTATTATACCCTAATTCTACATAATACCATCTATAATAGTCCTAAATATAGTTTTCAAAATTTTCAAATCTTAAGCACATTCAAAGCATCTAATTCCACTCTCATTCTATCATTCACTTACACTTGCATCAAGCACTAGGTGGGAGAACTACATCAGACTTGATCCCTCTTCAGAATATTGGTATGTAGATAAATATCTTTATAGTGGGGTGTTGAAGATGTCTAACCTATCCTAATAATAAACACACAATTACTTCTCATGCCATACTTGCAAGGAGGATTGGGGTTTGCACATTAAATCAAGTTTTTTAGGCACAATATAGAGCATGTGCATAAGAACAAGACCTAAAAACATAGACACAGGTGCTCCTAAAAAATAGTAAGAGTCCCACAAAAGGGACACTACATCAACTTTAATGAAACTACAATAACTTGATGCTACTATCCATATGGGGTGTTATTGTCCATATGGGGTGCTACTATCTAGTGAGCAAACAAACTCTAGAATCTTGTTGATGACACTCAAAACTATTTAGAGCCTAGTTTTTATAACCCAGATCATCTGTGATAGTTATTTTCTAGATAAGTCTTTATTTATACCTATTTATTGTTATTTTTAAAAATTCAAATAAGGTCAAATGCTATAAAACATTAGTGCTTAATTATTTTAATTTATTTAACTAATTTATACATCTCAACCCTTTAAACTAAACATAGGTTTTACATTGTTAAACCCTACAAAGGTTAAATCATTTGGTGAGCTTGTTGTACTTCAAATATTACTTCAAACCCTATCTTGCATTAATCCAAATTTTTGTGTAATAATTCCAGGGTACCTACTTCTAATTTTCTATTTTTTTAGGCAACCTAACTAAATTAAATCAATTTCACATTAAGGTTTCAATTTATTTTACATATAATTTAAATTGGTGTAAAGAAACCCTATATTCAAAAAACCATAACCCTATATGCTATTAGGATTTGTATCTTTTTTCTCCTATTTTCATTCATTATTATTAATTTTTCAAAATTCATATAATTTATTTTAGTAGCGTTGTTTCACTTTGTTTACTATATGCCATCTAAAAAAGTTATCTCTCTTCCATTAAGAAGTGCTAGACTAGGTGGTAATCTTATAGAGCATATTGAGATTCCTACTATTCAAACCTATAACAAGAACAATGAACCTATTACAACTCCATCTATGAATCCTTCACACCTTGATTATGTAGAATTAAATGACAATACATCTGACGATGAATAATATAACCAAGAGCAATATTACGTCCATATTGAGAATCAAGACACACTACCTCCACTTAAAGATAATGACATAATTATGAACAAAGATGAGGTATTACAAGGCTTCATATATAGAATTCGATAACATCCCCTTGATCATGCACAAATTTTATAGGTCATATTAGAAATCAAGAATAAGATAAAAAAGGGTCAATTTTCAATCCCTCTAGTTAATTTTTCACCTCCAATGGGGACAACTCAACCAACTTAGATTGCATAACCCAAGATTGTTAAGGTGATTAATTCACCATTTTAAATAAAAAATATTATTTTAGATAATCTAGAATTATGTCCCTAAATTGGGTATAATATAATCTTCAAAAATGAATAGTTTTGAGTTCTACATAAGTTGCACATGAAGATTATGGTAGTCCTTTGGATCTATTCCTCATTTATTAGATTAGAGATCATTTAAAATTATAATTTTTTTAATAATGTAGGTGTATTATTGATATTTATTTTCGATTGGACTATAGATAAGTCCAAATTATCTGAAATAGTCCCTTAAATGAGTAATATTCAATTACTCATATTTTGTAATTAGTAATTAGTTTATGGTGAATAAGTTGTTGGGTCATTTAGGGGGTAAATCATGAAATTTTTTTAATCATGGTATTTTGTTACTCCCATGTAATATTTGGGAGATATTTAATTTAATTTTTTTAATCTCTCCTATCTTTTAGGAGCTATTACAAGCTCATATTCCTATATAAATATGCATCTCAGCTTTGTAATACACTGTTAGATTCAATATAATTTGATTCATCCTTAAAATTTAGTATCAGAGCCCAACAACTCTGACCTTGTGAAGAATATCATAGAATCCCGTGCACTTTGACAGATGTTTATAGTAAAATCCATAAGTAAAGAAGTAATAGAAGCTGCATAGAATGAAAATTTCTCATAAAGAAGCAGTAGCAAGAAATAAGCATCCATAGAAATTGCAAAGGTAGTGATATTATAATTCATTTCCTATTTATTTCTAGCATTGGAAATTAGCTTTGGAGGATTGGTACAAACTGTTGACAAAAACCATTGAAGAAGTGTTTATAAAAATATAGGAGTCAAAGCCAAAACATTGGAGACATGCATTTTTATATGAGGCATCCATATTCTATACACTTCTTTGGCATCTATATTTGATATAAAAGCCATAAGTGTGATAAAAATAAAGGAACATTTGAAAAGATCTGTAAAAACTAAAATATTGGCATTAGAATTATTCTGGAAAACACAAAGGCAACTAAACATCATCCTAGAAGCTTGGCATTGGAGAAAGGCATGCTGAATGTCATCTTAGAAGTTTGGCATCTCAACAAGGAGAAGACTGGCATTTTAAATACAAACATTGCATCATTCTTGGCATCATAAGGAGCTCCATTGAAGAAAAAGGTTGGCATTTATCTATTTTTAGTTTACAAATTTTAATTATGCACTTTATAAGTCTTTACTTAAGCACCCAAACACTTTTAAATCCACAAATAATTATTTTTATTTGCTAGAAATATTCCAAAAAACACCTATTATATTCCCAAAACCACTTTTTTATTTTTCAAAACTGCCCAAAAAGTAATTCCTTTGCTATAATTTTTCAAAAAACCACCTATTAAGAAATCAGTGGTATTAGGTGGCAGGGTGGTTTAAAAAAATATAAAATTATAAGTCTTTATATATCTATTTGTCCCTTTCTATTATTCAAATGATGCATAGGTGAGTTGGTGGGAAGGTTTTTTGTTAGAGGATAGGTGAGAGGTTCAAATCCCTAAAATATTTTTAGTGAAAATTTTAGTAGCCCTCTAAATTTAGCAAACTACTAAATATAGTTATAATTAACTAAATTAGCGGTAAAAGTACTAATTTTTTTATAAAAAAAAGGGCAAAATAAAATAAATAAATAAATAATTACCAAAAAGAGGCCAAAAATCCCAACAATGAAAAAAGTGAATTTTCATTTTTTTTAAAGCATTGTAATTTTTTTTGTATTGTAAAAAAATTATAATTATATTACACAAAATCATGAGTTTTTAAAACTCAATGTAGTGTTCGGTCATAGTTATGCCTCTGACTCACATTTACGGGTAATACCATGACACTTGAGTTACTACATACACAACCTAACATAGCTACAATAATAACATTTGGTCTTCATCCTTTTAAATTATCGAGGAGAAGTAAGGTACATTCACTCATAACCTTCCCCTCATTTACCTATTTGTTACAACTAAAGGGTGTAAATATTAATAGATAGAATTTCCACATATATAACGAAGTTATGAATGCGTATGTGAAAATCCATATAAGAAATTCTTAGTGATTGAATGAACCCTTTTCAGTATTATCTAGGTACTCAATATCATACTCTTTCTTGTATGTTTAAGCCTCTTTTCTATACCATCGGGTATACAGAAAGGATGAGCATCTTCTCCATAATGACAGGTATAAAGGAAGGGCATGTATAAAGAGAGGTCTAGTATATCAATCTGATGGTATATATAAAGAGAAACCTATATACTTGGAATGGTAAGGAATCAATCCATCACCCACAATCTTGATAATGGCTGTACAGGCTCCAAAATTTTTTCTACTAGATTCATAATTACTCAAAGGTGACAACTACTCTAATTAGAAGATAAAGGTCAAAACTCAACTGGATTTTGAAGAAATTTGGTTTATAGTAGATGGCTCATATACTTGACATGTAATAGATGTTGATCATCAACATAAATTTGATAAATCCCATCAAAATGCTAAGTTGATAATCATGTTTGGAGTATCGGATAAAGTCCAACCACACATCTGTGAAGCTAAAATAACTAAAGAAGCTTGGGACAAGCTGTAAACTATATATGAATCCAAAAATGAGAGCACAATTTTGCATTTGTAAAATCAACTCCACTCTCTCAAATTGAGATCAGAAGAAATAATAGAGGCCTTTTTAAGATGTGTTACAACACTAAGGACATCACTTCAATCCTCGGGTGAGATAGTTTCATATGACTCTCTTGTACCTATTATCTTGAGAGCACTACCACCTTTATACAAGATTTTTGTGACCACTTTGATTTTCACAGAATAGAAAACCAAGTTTTAAAAAACTAGTGAATATGTTGCAACATGAAGAGTCCAATACTCATGATAAATAAGATGTACTAGCTTCTCATCAACAGAAAGGAAATAAACTAGTAAAATATTCTTTAAAACATAATCTGAGGTAGAAATCATAAGGAGGAAAGTCACAAAAATAATGTCTCATTTGTGGTCATCAGGGACATGACCTAAAAGATTGCAAGTGGCTAGAAGTTTACTAACCAACAATCATCCCTTAGATCATTCAGTAAGCCATAAGGATAGAAAAAGGGGACTTGATAGAAAAAATCAATGCAAAAAAGGCAATATTGTTGAACAAGAACATGATGAGGAAGATAACTATCTTTACTCTATAGATACCCATGATGTATCCACATCACAAAATGATATATGGTATGTTGACTCGGGTGCAACCCAACACATGATAGGTAGAAAAGATTAGTTTTTCACTTTGAAGGACACACCCAATATAAATCATGTTTCTTTGGGTGATAATACCTCATACAATATACAAGGAATTGACAACATTGCCTTACCCATAGGCACACGAACATGTCAAAATATATATGTTCTCTATGTACTTGGATAACCAAAAACTTGTTATCAGTAAGTTAACTTTTAGACCACAATTTAAAGATTGACTTTGATTGTAAAGGTGGACAAAAAATATGTTTGATCGGAAACAATCCATAAAATCCAAAATTGTTACATGAGCATCCAATGTGAACCGTATGTTTCAACTTGATTTCATTCAAAAAAATAATCAATCACTCATAACAAAGGACACAGACTTGGCACAACTATGGCACAGGAGATTTGGCCACATCAATTTTTGATATCTTGGCACACTCCACTGTAAAAACATGGTAAGAGGTTTACTACCTCTTAAAAAGGGTAAAGATAAATGTCATGATTTCTTAGAAAGAAAGCAACATTGAGTTCTATTTTAGAAAAGTACCTATAGATCTAATGGTAAAATTGATTTGGTTCTCATAGATATGTGCCAATCAATGACACCTATCCATTTTGGATTTAAGTAATTCACGTTCTTTATTGATTATTGTTCCAAAAAAATATGGGTCTAATATTTGAAAATAAAGGATCAAGCCTTTGAAACTTTCAAGAAGTTTAAAATAGATGTTGAAATATAATCTGGTCAAAAAATAAAAATCCTCCACCCAGATCGTGGGAGGAATTCACTGGTAATGAGTTTAAATGTTTTCTACAATAAAATGAAATTATCATCAAATGCAACCTCTGCATACACCACAACAAAATATAGTTGTTGAATGTAGGAGTCATACTATTGTAGAAATGGTGTGATGTATGATACATGATTTATGCTTGACAAAGGCATTTTGGGTTAAAATTGCCAAAACTACCATATATCTACTTAATAGAGTACCCAGTATAGCTCTTGATGGAGTAACTCCACATGAAGCTTAGTTAGGTCAAAATCCATCTATAACACATCTTTGGGTTTTTAATTGTCAATCAAGTATGCATACTCCCAAAGTAGAACAAACTAAACTTGATATGAAAGCCAAAAAATGTGTGTTCTTAGGGTATAGTGAAGAAGTACTTGCCTATAGACTCATAGATCTAAAAACCAGATAAATCTACACTAGCAGAGATGTTGAATTCTTCAAAAATAAAGTAGAAGTTCCTTATATAAGTGCACCTAATAAACAAATCAATCCCATAGAATATATAGAAGATGGAAATCTCCTAGATGAATATAGTAATGATGATGGGAATAATGGTGCAGCTCCACCACCCACAAGAACTACTCAACATATGTCTAAATGGTATACAAATATTCTTAAAGATTTAAAATTGGATGGTGTTCCAAACATATCCACCACTAGACCGAGGACTCATAATATGGATCATGGTGAGGTCAATTTGGCCTTAATGAGTACAATTATTGAATCTATCAAACCCTCTATAATATAGGAAACCCTACAATTAAAACTTTGGAAATATGCCATGGATGTAGAATATAATTCATTGATGAAGAATAAAACATGGCAGCTTGTAGATCTTCCACCAGGTAAGAATTCAATTGTATGTAAATGGGTCTTCAAAATGAAACACAATGAAAATGGTAGTCTCAACAAGCACAAGGAAAGACTGGTTGTGAAGGGATATGCTCAGAAAAAAGGCATTAACTATGATGAAACATTTATTCCCACAACAAAGATCAAAATGATCAAGATGATTTTTGCTCTAGCTACATAGTTTGGTTGGAAATTCCATCAAATGGATGTGAAAAGTGCCTTCCTTAATGGAGACTTATAGGAAGAAGTCTACATGACTTAACTAGAAGGTTTTGTCAAATTTGAAAAATAAGATAAAGTTTGTAGACTTGTCAAATCACTGTATGGTCTTAAATAGGCTTCTAGGACATTGTATATCAAGATTGATTAGCATCTCTTGAAACATGGATTCAAAAGGAGTCCATATACTCTAAATCTCTACCTCAAACAATAAGTGGGGGAGATAGTGATTTTAATTATATATGTCGATGATCTAGTCATCACTAACAATTCAGTGAAGATGATTGAATCAACAAAGAAAGATCTAAATCGATCATTACACATGATAGATCTTGGGGTTCTACATTATTACCTTGGCTTAGAATTTTGGTAGAGAGAAAATCACATTTTTGTATATCATCTCAAATATACCAAGATAATGCTCAAGAAATTTCAAATGATGGATAGCAAACCATTTGCCACACCTATGGAGACAAAGCTTCATTTGTCTTGAGTAGATCCATCACCACATGCAAATGCAACTCTATATCAAAAGTTGATGGGGAGTTTCATTTACATGACCTACACTAGGCCAAACATTAGCTATGATGATAATTATCTCTCAAGGTTCATGCAAGATCCTAAGATCGATCACTAGAAAGCAGCAAAGCGAGTATTTAGGTACATCATAGGAACTATGGATTTTGGCCTAGAATATAAGAAGAATGATAACTTCTTCTTGATAGGATACTCAAACTCAGATCATGTAAAGAACATTGATGATAGGAAATATACTTCAGAATTTGTATTCATTTGAGATCTGGATCGATATCATGGGGGAGTAAGAAGCAAAATTGTATTTCAAGGTCCTCCATAGAATCAGAATATTGCATCATAGGAGGAGCTATCTATGAAGTGATTTGACTCAAATGTATACTTGAAGGATTTGGATTACCATAGGATCAACCAATAATTCTTCATGTAAACATTGAAGGAGTAGTGAAGCTTGTTTGCAATCCAATGTTTCATGAATACACTAAATACATTGAGGTACAAGTTCATTTGATCTACAAATATGTTCAGAATAGTAACATCTAGTTCCAGTATTTTCTAACAAATCAACAATGTGTAGATGTTTTTACCAAAGCACTTGCATAGAAAAAATTTGAGGCATTCAGAGAATTTCTCTCCTGTTCACTTGAGACAATGTTGAATTAGGCGGGCGGCGGCGGGGATGTTAGGGGTGATTAATTCACCATTTTAAATAAATGAGTAATATTTAATTACTCATATTTAGTAATTAGTAATTAGTTTACGGTGAATAATTTGTTGGGTTATTTAGAGGGGTAAATCACAAAAATCTTTTAATTGTGGTATTTTGTTACTCCCATGTAATATCTGGGAGATATTTAGTTTAATTGTTTTTATCTCTCCTATTTTTTAGGAACTATTACGATCTCATATTCTTGTATAAATATGCAACTCAACTTTATAATACAATATTGGATTCAATATAATTTGATTCATCCTCAAGAAAGATTGTTATTCAACCATCAGTGATAGCTAAACTACTTGTCCCTTACTCTAGATGTACAATCCCTTATGCATGAGGTTCTTACTCTGCAATATAAGGTGTTACATCTTGAGAATGGAGTAGCTAAGCCATCACATGCCTTAGATTCCAACATTCTCTTGCATACACCTTTGGCACATCACATAGTGGAAACTTCTTTGCCATCCAGTTTTGTGGCACCCAAGCTCACATTATATAATGGCAAGGGTGATGCAGAGCATCATCTTAGATTTTTTTATGCAACATGCTTGGACTATGTGTCCAATGATTGACTTCTTATGAAGCTATTTCCATGCAGTCTCAAAGATTATGCCCTACAATAGTTCTATGATTTTCCAAATCTATCATGGCATTCAATCATTTAGCCGATATATTCCTATCACACTTCTCTATCAATAGTAGTGATAATATATCATATGCACAAGTTGCACAATTAAATCAAAAGTCAAATGAGCCTATCACTGATTATGTCTTATGATACAAGACAATAGTATCCAAATTGACTAGCCCCATGGCAGACAAATTATTTATAAAGTTTCCCACATTTACCGATATGTACCACACAGTCAAGGAAAGAGAGGTTAAGACCTTATCAATGGATAAACTCAAATACACAAATGGATAAGAATCAACTATTAAGAGTTCAAGAAAACCTCCATACAAGATAAGGGCCATGTAAAACAAAAGTGATGAAAAGGCCACAGTCAATGTAACTTTTGAGCCTTCCCCAGATTGGTTTTATCTGCTCCTCAATGCAAAGTCTTCACTAATCTTCTAGAGTCACCAGTATGAGTTATACAAAAACTATTGGAATGCAATGTCATGATGCAAAGGGTTTGTTAAATTTTTTCTTAATTGCATGAATTTAAGAAATAAAACCAAATAATTAACCTTTGCTCAAATCTGCCTGGCTCTGATTC
Organism: Torreya grandis; assembly: GCA_037957365.1. Taxonomy (NCBI): domain Eukaryota; kingdom Viridiplantae; phylum Streptophyta; class Pinopsida; order Cupressales; family Taxaceae; genus Torreya; species Torreya grandis. The sequence goes on along the minus strand of JARHVA010000106.1, from coordinate 1,185,326 downwards.
TTTCTTTATCTTGTTTGCTCTTTGATTCTTTGCACCCCAACCTTTGTTTTCCCAAATTCTTTAACTTTGTCTATAATTACCCTGCATACATCTTATAGTTACTTTGGCATCTCTTTTATTACAATGTACTCAGGATCAATTTCACTGTCTATAAGCACCTTTGAAAGCATTCAACGCCCACTCGGCTTTACACTTCATTCTATGCACCTGATTCACTCTCCCGACAACCTTTGATTTCAATATCAATCTGTCCTCTATCTTTAAACGCCCTGTTCTTTATGGAATTCTTGTCATCCTTCAATCTTTAAAACACTTTGGTAGTCCTCTGTTCTCTACTCACACAACATTTTGATACTCATTTCATATGACTTATCTTCAATCCTTTCCTTTTCGTTATATCTCTGCCTATGTTCCATTTGTGAATTAACAGGGTTTATCAGAAACCATCTATCCGTAGCCAAAACAATGCACAACTTTATATGCCTTTTTACTTATCAACAGTTTCAAATATTTTCTCTAATGTTCTCCACCATCTCACTGTCGTTCTATCCTTTTAGTCCCATTTGCCTCTATTCACATATGCATTTCCATTATTCAATTCGTATAATGCATTCAAAGCTTCTTAAATCTCTATTCCCGTTACAAACTCTAGCTCTGAGTTGCATGCGGCAACTGTAGAATCCATAAGGCTTTAACTCATTATCCTTTCCTTAGTAACCATTTTTCATGTAACCATCATGACATATTTCGGTTTTCATGCATGTCATTCCATCATTAATATTTACTTCTTGTTTTTATCTCACAATATTGCCTCGGCTAAGTGTAACAATACAGTCAGTTTATCGACCATCCTAGTGCATGGGTATCGAAGAACGTATTCAACTGCATTGAGATTGTTAATAATCATGCTTTGAATCAAAGATCTGCTTATTACCCACCGTTCCATTATAGACTATTCTACGCTTATACGCACAATCCACTCCTGCTCAGAAACAAGATTTACTCAGTTTGCGTAGGCCAAGAAGATTCAAATTGGTTTCTAGTTATTTCATTATGGAATGCATCTTAGAAACCATATGGAATTACACCAAGAACCACAATAACATTTTATGGTAGCATGACAACATCATTTAGACAGTCGTTTAATCCTCATACGTTCTTTCTTACTGCAAACACACCGCTCAGAATTACTATTATCTCTTACAGGTAGTCTAGATTAGCACAAAACGACAGGGATTAAAAGTCTTGAGTTCATGCATTTAAAAATGTCATACACATTAGTGCATGCAACACATTTTCTCCGGACTTGCTTCTCCAAAGAAATGTAAACTCAGACTCGTTTGCGATCCTCCTCCGTAGACTTAATAACAACTCCACTTTCTCTGTATGTCTCCAATGACTTAAGATAATACACGGACTGCATGCATGTCTCAAAACCAGGGGTTTACAATACATGCACATTTACCAGATTAATTCCTCCAAGATATGCCACCAACACAAATTCGTTCTTTCCTATCTATTTCGGGTCTTGAACCTTTATCCCATTTTCGGAAACATTCATAGTTTGCAGGCGTAGATAACAATATAGTGTTCTTAATAGGATTTCTTACCTATCGGATGGATTCTCATCCTTTACACAACACCTTTACAACTTTTCCAAATGTTGAAGTTCGCTTTGTAAATCTTGTTGAATAATTCATTACAAGATATTGCCACGGCCGTGTGTGACAACACAGTTAATTTGTCAACAGTCTCGAACAACTTTCGAAGGCCTTAGTATTCCTTCAGCTTTTCTCATGCTTCGAATACCCTTTCGTGCAATGTTATCAGTGTTGGTTTGTAAACATGCTCTCCCATTGACCTCGGGACTCAAGAACACAGATTATAAACAACATGTTACCGGATTAAGAACCTCTCTTTCATATATGGAGGGTTAACATTCATTTTACTTAGATCTTCATTTCATTCTTTAAAACGCTACAAATAACATAACAAGGATTTTATTCCCATTGTCCTCATAGTCTGCCTAGTACAGAACTTAATAGATATAGAGTCTGCAGGAAACCTTCATAAACGACTTTATAAACAGTCACACAAATTCGTTAACAACAGTTGTAATCATGCATTAAGAGACAACATTACTCCAAAGGTACAGCCGCATAACTCCAAATCTTTTGTCAGCCTTCGGTGATGTTATCTATATACAATGACTGCCATCATAGGCAGAGTACAGGACCTTGTTACACATTTTTTTTTTCCTGTACTTTTGCCTTTCCAAGGCTTTAAACTGACTTTCCTACCTCTACTAATAACTGCCTCCTCTCTTTTACGAGACTGACTCTATATCAAAACCAAAAACTTAGTTACAAACAAGAACTACCTTATTTCCATAAGTAACTCCTTAAGGTAATTGCCTTGTACGGTCATACATTCAAATTCTTCTTTTATGCCATCTCATGAACATAACTTACCCTATTAAACCAACCTAGACTCATTTAGAAACTTCCTATGACCTCAAAGCAACAAAATGAATCAAAGTGGGGCATTTTGACAAGTCTTGGAGATGCCTCTACATCATGTCATATCTCTCCCTCCCATTAAATATGTTGATATGACACGGCCTCTTCCAAAGAGTTATGATTCAAATGCATTTTATGAGTATCACAAGGCACCAGGCCACATGAAAAATAGATGAATTAGCCTAAAGCATAAGATACAAGATCTCATTGAGGCTAATATTATTGATGTGGGCATGCCCACAGAGGTAGGTAAACAACAATAAATAGAGGCAAATGCACTAAAGATATTTTTAGATCCTTTCCCAAATCATACAACTAATGAGGCATGGGGCACATTAGGTGTTCACTATACATACTGGGTGCATCCACCATTATATTCCTATCACATAGCTACAGAAGAGGCACATCCACTACATAACATTATTGGCATGTATCACACTATAGTGCCACCTAGACCACTTATTACATTTTTAGAGCAGGAGATTGTGGATGATGATATAGAGTTATATGCGCTCTTCATATGAGCAAACATAGACCACTATCCTACTCACAGTTTTATGATTGACAATGGGTCAAGCATAAGCATGTGCACCATGAAACACATACAAAACTTGGGCTACATAGAGAGGGATACATTCCCCACAAATACAATTATTAGTGGTTTTAGTGGCCATGTTCAAAGCTTTATCATGGAGATTGTGTTTCCATTACAGGTTGGACCAACACACATAGCCACTCAATTTCTAGTAGTACCTAATGTAGGTGTATTCGACATAATACTAGGCATGACTTGGTTACATCAACTCCAAGCCATCCCATCTACAATACACCAATGATTGAAGTATATATATGTTAATCAGGTGGTTAAGATTGAGGGTGTCCCATATGAATACCTTCTGCCCATCCCATAGGCAATTCTAGAATAGCTTTTAGATACAATTACAGTGTAGACACTAGTTGTAGTTATAGCACCACTACCAGATATTACACTTTATTATCAGTTACAAAATTGAGTACAACTCCTATACATACATCAAAGTGTTCAATAAAGTCCTCAAAGTAGACTAGGTATACTCTTATAATATCTACATGCATGCATACTCTCCCTCAAAGACCATTGATAGAGAGACCCCTACATCAGTTATATGTCATAGATTATATAGGACCTTATTCTACTCAGTTTACATAGAGATGAGTTTTATTGGGGTCTAGGGTTTCTCCCCATAGGGCACCTACATCACTTACAACTTCTACTTCTACGAGATGGGTCCCTAAAACCCCTACAATTCACATGGCATCACAGTTTGTGCCACAACATCATAGTATCACCACATAGGTAAATTTAGACTCAAATTATATAGTATAATATATCATGGGCTTATAGTTTCCATTTCACATAGCACATGATCATAGTTCCCTTATTTGACATAGGTTATGGTGATAGTGAGTCTCCCTTAGACTCATTGGTTAGTATGGTTCCTACATTTGTACATACTTCTTTCTTTAGCTCCTTGTACATAGTTTATTTTCATTTTCTTGAAAATAGATTATACTCAAAAAACACAAAAATAATTTAAAATGTCAAAATACAAAAACATTCAAATATTTCAAAAATATAAATTTTATAGATTGTATGCATTGCTATGTTTACATTTCTACTACTTTATAGATATCGCATATTGATAGACATCCTAATATAGTCGATTTTACTATACACATACGATTCACTTGTTCTTATCAAGTGCTTTTAGATTTTAGATAGGACTCCAGTCCCTTACACTGATCTAGACTAACTAATATCTACCCATTGGGGACATTTACACCAATCTAAGTTTATACATTTGATACATTTGCCCACTTGGGAGCATCTCATACATAGTTGCCATAACTAGGTTTTATCTTTACATACTATACATTCTAGTTTATGCATTGATTTATCTTAATATTGATAATTACTACATATTACTCAATTTTTTTGTCGACTATCACTAGCTAAACTCAGTATATATGCATCCTAGCATCTATATAGATTTGTACTACATAGTTATACATGCATTCATTTCTAGTTTTTCTATATTAGAATTGATTGTGTTCTTATGCTTCTTCCATCTTCGAGGGCATTTGAATATGCCATTGTTATTTGTCTCTATGGCACATCTCTATTTGTAGGCCTTGGATATGTTCCCATGTCCCTTGTGTGTGTTTTTCCTACTTTTATATGTAGACATTTGAACATGTCCTTCTATATGGATCTAAGACAAATTGCTTGTTGCTCATGTATGTGGACATTTGAACATGTCCTTATAAATCTTAATTCTCAGATTTAGTGACATGTGCCTTTTTTTTTTGTATTGCGACCCATTGGCCTATATTTTACATGCCTCATGTGTTTATATATATGATTACTTGTATGCTTCTACACTATGACATTTGTATTTAATTGTTAAATACATACCAATTTTGAATTCCATGAGGGACCTCATGCATCCAACCTTCCTACTTGGGAGTTGTGATGGACATCATGCCCCATCCCCCTAGGTAGTTACTCATATTTGATTCTATACACATTGATTACATCTATATTGACACCATTGTGCAATGCTAGATTATAACATACATCTTACATTACTAACTCATGCTCAAATTTATTTACATTTTGATGTTTTATTTGTACATTATATTGAAATATTATGCACATGCTCTAGCTAACACAATTTGTACAGATACTTATTTAGAGGGAAGTTATTATAGATGTTTCACAACTACTCAAAAAATATGAGGCATTCATAGGGGTTTGTCATAGAGATCAGGTTCTTAATTTGTTATTCACAAATAATTTCAACACACAGGATTAGTCTTAGCAATCAGACACAGGGCAAACACAGGAAAAAATAGAGACTCAAAAAATAGTACAGTTCACCTAGATTTCATACTAGGTAGATATTAGTGCCTAAATTAGGAAAATAGTAACACAAGGTGCTACTGACCACTACAATGCACTATTGTCTAATAGACCCAAATTCAAGATAGTCTAGATCATTCAGACTAGTATACTAGGTACAATACAAATTTTTACATATGTAGTCACAAGTTTGATAGTTATGTTCAAATTTTGCTTAGATACATTTATTTCATCTCAAATTCATACCAATTACCTAGATTTGTTGGAATCATTTATGGCATGATCACTCCCACATTCTATTTAGTCACATAGATTAAGCTATTACATACTCAGTTCAATTCAAATTTAATATACTCAAATACCATATTGGGGGCATGTGTGTAACACATAGTTTACATATACTCATTTACACATAAGTTGATCAGATGGAATGGGAAATTACATATCATTATCTATGTTATATACACTTGATATCACATTCTAGGTTGTAATCACATTCATGCCTTACTCCATTTGCAATGGTTGGCATTCCTAAGTGGCCCAAAGTTGCCTCATATACCCGAGTGGTTGCAGAGATGACATACACAGTTATATTTACTTAGTTAGATACTTTCAACACTTCTTACAATACAATTACAGGTCCATCTACTTCACATAGGTGGAAAATGATGGAGTCATGGTCTACTTGAGTTATTATGCCACCCACATGAGAGGGTTAGACAAAATTATAGTCTTATCCAAGCTATTCACAAATCAAGATCCACCGATCATGGGTGGGCAATGATGGAGTAAAAACTAGATTGAGTTATTGAGCCACCTATATGAGGATTGAGCAAGCCATCATCTTAGTCCAAGTTATTCAATGATATGATCACTATGTATACTCACACACACATGTTGTCACCAGGTTTATGCATTAGTTCGCATACCCAATGAGGTGTATTCATTATTTTCCTCTCTCTTTACTAAGGTTTTACTCAATTAGATTATTTTAACATTATATTTTGCTTTTGATCATCTCTTAAGTAAGGACTATTTTGGATCATGTTTCACATTTTCAAACCTAGTTTCTCATACTCAAACTTAGCTACACCGAATTCACTTCCAAGGTAAGTCTATGTATGCTTCTTTTTACTTTATACTAGACATTTCAATTTGATGCATTACTATCATAAAGGGGCGGGCGGCGGGGGGGGGGGGGGGGGGGGGGGGGGGGGGGGCGGAGGCACAAATATAATCACCTAAAATTATTAATTAGATGATAAGAGTGTTTCTTGAGTTACCCTATTCTTATCTTATCCATAGACCTATCCTAGAGTCTTAAACACACTGTTCCAATCATTGTGTGGACCACATTCACCTACAATCAACTAAAGCACAATCTAAGAACTATCTTCTTAGATCCCAACATAACTTGATCAACAATATGCCAAGTGGACATTAGTACCACATTTTGGACACTATAACCACATGATGCTAGTGTCCCCAACCAAGTGCTACTATCCTTATCACTGGCTCTTCCCAATGAATACTTTTTAAAATGAATTCCCCTCCTAAGGTTAGCCTAAACATATTTTATTATCTGCACAAGCTATATAACTCTATAAATAAAATTCTAATTAACCTCTATTCACTAGAGGGAAAATAGATGCAAAATCACATTCAAACCAAAGACAAGTTGAGAAAAAGTAAGGTATTTGATCCCTATTTTGCCCTACTTTTTCATACTACCATATACATCAACCCTATGCCTAGTTTTCAAAGATTTCAAACCTCAATCACATTCAAGACATTCAAGTCCACTCTCATTCTAACATTCACTTGCACTTGGATTAAGTACTAGGTGGGAGAACTACATCGGGCTTGATCCCTTCTAGGAGTATTGATATGTAGGCAACTCTGTTCACAATGAGGTTTTAAGGATGTCCATCCTATCTACTAATGAACACATAATTATTATGCATACCATACTTATATGGAGGATACAAGTTTACATACTAAATTAGGTTTTCAGGTAGAACACAAAGCTCTACGTTTCATGCACGTAGGAATAGGACCTAAAAACACAAGTGCATGTACTCCTAGAAAATAAGAACATTTTCACAAATAGGACACTATAACAACATGGCACTACTGACCATATGGGGTGCTACTATCCAGTGAGAAAATAGACTCCATAATCTTGTTGATGACACTTAGAACTGTCCAACACCCAATTATTACACCCCAGATCATCCACAATAGTCACTTTCTAGATAAGTCTTTATTTATGCATATTTATTATTATTTTTAGAAGTCAAATAAGGTCAAATGCTATAAAAAATTAGGATTTAATTATTACAATTTATTTAACTAATTTAGACATCTCAACCCTTTAATCTAAACATAGGTTTTACTTTGTTAAACCCTAAAAAGGTTAAATCACTTACAAAGTAGAGGACTTGCATATATAGGCAATCACAAACAATAAATATGTTAAACTAACCGATGTGGGATAAATTCATAAAAGGATAAACTAGGTAAAAGATAAAAAATAGCTATAAAACCTAGCAAACATGAGAACCAACTCTAACTCCCTCCCTCAAATGAAGTTAGGGGATAAAATAGCCAAGAACAAAGTGGCATATACACAATATGAGTCCTAACAATGAGGCTCTGATACCATGAAAGAGTTTTCAAAACTTTTCAGCTAAGATATCTCCAAGAGCTCATTACAATATTATTATTTTTTATAAAAAACAATAAAAAATGCCCCCACTCAATAATAACTTCCACTTTATAACCAAAGGTCAAAAGCAAATCTTCCATGGGATAAATTTTTCCACTCAAAAAATATTTGCCCTACTCAAAAATCATTCATCCCTTTCACTATTATCCCCACCATTAAACGCACCCCACTAAATTAAAAAATTACCCCCTTGATATAAAGGGTTATCCCTCACAAAAAATACATCATTGAATTTCAAAGGTCAAAATCTTTATAAAAGGTAATGATAATGTCATAGAAAAACATGGCATTTAATATGAGTTTGTTGAGTTCGAGGAGGATGACCGAGGTGGGTGAGTGGTGAATAATGAGTGGAGGAATGTGAATAGCAAGACTAAATAGATTGATGACATGGAAAGAGTTGACACAAACTTTGAGCAAAGGTAATTTTCAAGAAGATATGAGAGAAGGAATAAACAATGACAAGAGGTACCACTTGTTATGACATGAAAATATCATAGGTTATGATTGTGGATCTAATTTTGAAACCCAATGTTGCATACCCAAATAATAATAAATACCACCAAGGTCATTTCAATGTAGCCTGATGGATTCTTACCTCATAAAATGTTGAGTCAAGACCCTCAAATAATAGTACAATACCATCCAATACCACACGAATATATAATTTGAAGATTGCTGATTTGTGTAGATGCTAGAGACAATAGGTCACGACTCAAAAAATACAAAAACCCTATGGTTGGAGCTTTGCTGGTGGAAAGAGCTTGTTGATGAAGATTTGGCCAAGTTGAACCATCCAAATGAAAGCAAATAGCTAAGCCAATGGCGATCTAACATTGTAGTAGTCAATCTCAATACTAGAGATCAAACCCTCAAACAAAAATGTCTGGCTTCCCAAATCTACAATAGGGGTGTTAGGAGACAAAAAAATTATAAGGCCCATTAAAAATCTTGAAAACTTTATAAACATTTATAAAAAATAAATAAATAAATTTGTTGTATGTATTTTAACGAATTTTTTCCTAAGAAGCTAACCCCTCCCCCCGACCCCCACACCTGCCAAATATATATATATATATATATATATATATATATATATATATATATATATATATATATATATATATATATATATATATATATATATATATATATATATATATATATTCTCATAAATATCTATTTTTGAAGATTGGACAGGGATTCCTAGGATTTTTAGGCACTCTGAATTTAATAGTGCGGGTTAGAAGACCTAAAAATTCACCAAAACATAGTTGATTTTATAAATTGGCTCAAAAGGCTAAGAAAAAAATCATTCAAAAAAATAATGGTGGATTTACTACAATGAGAGAAACCTAAAATTGAGCAATGGCTACTTGGAGGAGCTCTTATACCATGAAAGAGTTATCAAAACTCTTCATCCAAGATCTTTCTAAGAGTGCATTACCACATCCATAACCTTTAATAAATTTCTCACACAAATCTATGATCTATCTATAAATCAAATGGTTGCAAAGTGAACATATCCACTTCTTTATACAATATGCACTACTAGAGTGCCTATAAATAGAAAAGAGTGTGGTTGAGTGGGTATGTCAACATAATGAACACATAGGCATGTTAACACCCTAACCAAACTTAACTAAATTAATTAAACTGCATTAATTACTCAAACAAAACTATGGTCTCAATTCCAGTTTAAATTAATCATCAGATATCGTAAACTATTAACTTAATCACTTTAGCAATTTATGTCATGATAAAAATATCACCTTATAACCTTGGCCTTAGACAATAACAATCTATTCCATATATGCAATTAAATCTAATATCATAATCAACATTATCAATCATGTCTATTAAAAATTCATGGTTTTGAAGATTAAACCAATGATCTAAATGTAAACTTTTCACAAGAAATTTATGAATATGTATCTTCATACCTTTCACTAATCCATGCAAATAGACAAGATAATGATATCTCTTCATATATGTTAAATTTAATGGATAAAATTGTATCATTTATAACTGAAATTAGACAAAATGAAAGATCACAATTATTATTGTTCAGACTAAAACAAATCACAAGAACAACTACCAATTTGCATATCTAAATATATAAATACTGAATAAATTCATTAAAAGATCTTATGCTTTTGAAACCACTTTTTAGTGTTCAATTAATAATTTCATTAAATGTGATAATCATTATAATTATTTACCATAATAATGCATATTTAAAATGAAATCAAGTGACTTAGACCCATATAAGCAGTTTAGATTTCATGACACTAAGTCATCAGTATGGAAAAATGTCTAAGTACATTCAAATTTTTAGAAAAAGAGAGGAGTGCCAAAAATAGGCATAACACATCCCTCTTGGTTAAAAACATTGATTCAACCATACAAAGGTCAAATGCAAGTTCATCATGTGAACAATGTGGAGTCTTCTCAAAATCCTTCATAAAAGAAGTTTTAGATCACAACAGAACATGATACTATAGATACCATATTATATATGCTACTTGAACATAAAATTATTTCTGTATGTTCTACCAAGCATAGGTCAGGAAGTAGACTACTAATTACAAAGGGAGTACCATATTATAATTATCATTGGATCATTGGCCATAATACCAATTAATGTGAGGCATTGAAGAACATAATTCAGAAATATAATAATGGACACATACATATTGTGTTTAAAATGTGAATAAGGCAAAATCTTTCCTATCTTTTTGAAGAGAATTATCTCTCCAAGTAACCAAATCATGAAGAGTTCACTATTACTTCTAATATTGATGGGGTAAATTGCCAACATCTCTATTTTATAATAATAAATGGGACACAACTTATGGCACCACATTTCTCACACAATTGGAACATATAATATATGAACTAATATACTCTTCATTCATGCCAGAATCTCAAGGATACATTTGATTACCTATCACTTATGGCACACATGTGAAAACTTTGACCATATGGATATGTTTAACCCTAAAATTTTAATCTAAGGTGATCTTATCATTAACCCTATATTTTGTATTAAAGGGGTATATATAAATGAAATGGCACAAGGGTGATAATTAGATCTATAGTAGGTCAATTAGGTGTTAAACTCACATATATGCATACATTGAATTTATTATATTGAGATAGTCTAAATATGGAATTTATAACCATGATGGAGATAGAAATGACAAAAAAATAATGTACTTAGCTTTTTTTTATGCTAATGTAATTATAGATCTAGAGCAAAGATAAAATAAGTAGGAAAGAGATTCTAGAATAGTCATCAAATTATGTCTCTCATACTTCTGGATCTCTAAATAATAACATCAACTTAGGATAGTAGTGTTGACATTACTATTTCAATTCGATGTTAGTATCTTATATAAAATATTTGATAGAATAGGATGCAACCACCTAAATACTTTTGGTTTTTGTTTTGTCTTCACTTTGGTGCATTTAGATATGGGTCATATACTATCAATCCTTGTGAAATGGAAAAACCCAAGTTATCCATCTTTATAGTGACCATGGGGGAAAATGGGCTAGTGGGCACTGCCTACATAGCTAATACTCCAGAAGAGGGCCTCAAACTCATGTATTTCTCCTTTATGTGTTGTATTATGTGTGAATCAAACAACATGTATAAATAAAATACAATAGTGACTTAACTTAGTAACTTAAAAAATTAGGCCCTTGGGCTACTCCTTTAGTGCTTCAGACCTGTAGATGTGTAGTCCCTATTGAATTCTCTTTAAATGCTCCTTGGTCTAAATGTAAGGTCTTTTACGTTAGTAATGAAATAGGGTTGATCTTGTATTTATATCAATAAATTTAGAGTAATAAATCACATTAAATCACTTAGGTTGACTATTAGGATACATTTCATTTGCAAATTGGATGAATTTAGACCACTGAACACTTACATCAAGGAAGGACAGTAACATTGATGCTACTATTTGTCCCAGATGTTAGTGTATAGGGAGTAGGAAAGTAGGTACAAGTTTTGAACTTGTAGAGATGGATGGCAAGTAAAATTTTAAGCATTTTGGAAAAGATATAAGACGTAGGTCATCAAAATAATACTAGTTGGACTAAGAGACATAGGCTAAGGGGCATAAAGTTATAGTAGATGCGAGACTTATGAAAGCATGTTAGATAAAGAACTAAGAAGAACAACCAAGGTCTTAGTTTTCAAAGTGTACAAGAATAAGGTGATATATATTCATAAAATATCATCCACATTTCCCCTTGCCTCTTTAATCTAGTAATGAAATTACTAATTCAAAGGAAAGGAATGTGTATTTGGGTGTGTATGCACACAATATATTTACATGTGCCAAACTTGAGTGCTTTTTTGGTTACTAACCTAAAACCAAGATCATGTTATAGTATAAAATTAGTGCATATAATATGGGTTGAAAGTACTTGAAATAGATTAAAATTTGAAAGAGCAAGGTTTAAGAGTATACTTGTGTGTCTATGTAAACACCTTGCCTATTGGCAAGTTTATTTTGAAATAGATGTACCATTATAAGGCTTTGAAACTAAGATTAGGATAAATATAGAATAATCTTCAAATTGTATCTATTCAAGTATATGTATGTGTGTGTGTGTGTTTATATATATATATATATATATATATATATATATATATATATATATATATATATATATATATATATATATATATATAGAGAGAGAGAGAGAGAGAGAGAGAGAGAGGCATATGCCTCCAAGTTTGGAACAAAAGTGAGTTACCACCTAGTAATTAAGATTAACTCAACCATGCAACCCAATGATATTTATAACCTGGTGAGGTTGGATAATTAAGTCCAGCCTAAAAACTTGGAAAGATTGAGTGATTTGATCACCTCAACCATACCAAAAAGAGAACCAACTACTATAATATATTGGCTCAATATAAGACCATAAAAGTCCACAAGGTATCAGTACGAAAAAGTATGTGATATAGTAACAATCCATAAAAGAGTTTTGTAATCTGAAATTGATTTGGATTTTTTAATATTAGACATATGTTACATAACATATGTGCCTTAGATATGTCTCATGATGAAACTATGTATAACAATAGTACTAATGCATAAAATTCTACCACAATTGTGAATCTGAATCTTATAACTATGTGTTTTGTCCAATTCAGATAACTATGTAAGTCTGGAGGACATGCTTCCAAAGCATGCCCCCACTATATATAAAAAAATATGAAAACTAATATAAGTACCACTGTAGAGGACATGTTTCTAGAATATGCCCCTACTGTAATCTAGATATGCTAAATACTGAATAGGTGTGGAGAAAATGCTTCCAAAGAATGCCCCCACTAAATCTAGGAACTGATATAAGTACCATATATTGAATGAATGCATATAACATGCTTCTAAATCATGCCTCTATTGAATTTAGAAATTATTCCAAGTGTGGAGAACATGCCTCTTTGACATGTCCCCATTAATATTCCCACCCCTTTGAGGAAAGGTAAAGATAAGAACTGGTAGTTACCTCACCTCAAAAGGATAAGACAATAATATAATATATTAATGTGACCATGTAGAATATATAAGGAATATGTCTAGGTAAATGTATCATTGAAGTGCATAGAACCAATATAATCACATGTAAGCCTAAGATGCATGATAAATATCATTACAACATATATATAGTATCATTACAATATCAAAAATCAAATAATCACATAGAGAAGAGGACTCGAAGTCAAAATATAATGGTCTAAGGAGACCAAAAACAAGGGGAATGTTCAAATGTCACATAATTGAAGGAACATGACTTAGTAAGATTTCTATAAAAGCAAGGATGACATGTTCAAATGTCCATACAATAAACAATGACATATGTAAATGTCAATGAAAGCATACATAGGTACATGGGATGCAAGTAAAGGATCATATTTAAATTCTAAAACAAGGAATACAATAGCATGGTAAGACACTCAAGGAAGTGCATAAAATAAATCATAAAAAACCATCATACACATGCGATAGTATCCCATGGATATAATTTATTATAAAAAATATCAAGTGTATAGCATATCAAGTACCCTCTGTAACATATAATCATGGATAATAGGCATGTGTAAGTACATATGTAATCTTAAACATGATAATGTAGAGTGATAATTGAACCATATAGCTTTTTTTATATCAAGATCAAAGAAGCAAATGCCACAATGTCCATATGACATGAGTAAAGGGAAAACCCAACATCTAAAATAAGAATGTATCATGTATATATGTATGCATATATCACACTCAAATATAAGTGTGACACATATGTGTATGTAAGAGTAACTGAGTATGTTATCTATCAACATGGAACTAACACATGGATTCTAAGGAGCCAATAGAACATGTAGGTGCCAAAAGTTTTTTGTATTTTTGGATGGTTTTAATTTTTTTGGTATTTATGGAATATTTAAAGAGGAAATGTCATCCTATGATGCCATCCACTAGATGGTCATATATGTCTCCCCACAATGAAGCTAGTGTAATACCCTATTTATGTTACTGTGGATCATGTATAGTTGTAATATATGATATTGTGGTATCAATTCTGATCTACATACAAAGAATCAGACTCTATGGTCATGAAGTAATAATAAGGGTTGTTTGCTTGTAAATTTGAGCTATGGATTAAAATAACTAAAAATAGTAACCTTAACCCAAAACTAAAATAACATTAAAGGGAGAGAATATAAGAACAATCATAAGTATAAATGGATCCTTACCATCACTTTGATCCTCTTTGTCTTCCCTACAAGATCTTTAAATTGATTCTCCAATGTTATTTGACTTGCTTATTGGATTACTTGATAATGGCTTCAAGATGGATGGGTTAATGGCTTCTTGGGATATTATAATGGATGAAAGAGAGTATTAGGGCTTACGAGATAGTATATGCATGCAAGGATGGCTTACAATATTTCTAATCATTATAACTATGCTCCAAGCATGGTTATTTATAGGTTGATGGAGGATGATTTAAATGATTTTTTAATTTATTTAGAACTCTTTAGTTTAGATAATTTTAGAAAGTTAGGGAAGTCTCTAGATTTTAGAGGCTTCTAGATTAGATTAGTGGTTAATAGTTATTAGTTAAGGGTTTTAGGGAGGTTTAAGGATATATGTGTTTAGGAAAGGCTAGGGATAAGTTATCTAGGGGGTAGTTAGAATATATTAGAATTGTTAATTGGCAAGTGGGGCTAGTGGAAAATTAATGAGGCGATATTATTGTTTAAATGGGATGTTAGTGGGATAATGAGGGGATTAATAATTCATGGGGGTGAAGAAAGGCCTAAAGGATATAGGGGATATATGATTGGGAATATGATTTAGTTAATTATTTAATATTATGGTTATGGGATTAAATAGTGAAATTAGTGGGATTAATAGAATAGTTAGGGCAAGAAGATTTAGTTGTATATATTTTGACCCTCTTTGAAATGGCATTACAAGTGATGAAGTGGGGATTAATGGTCTTTCAAATAAAAATCATTTCTTGAATAAGTTAGTAGAATAATATTACATGATTCCCCCTTGAGGGGACATATGGGGAAGAATGGACTAGATGGCCACTCAGGAAGAGATTCTAGGCTAGGTATAAAATCAAGACAAGGAGGGGTTGGGATGCTTTGAGTGATGTTTGAGTTATGATAAGATGCCCCAAGTCAAAATTTAAGGGGATAAAATTACATGTGTAAAATAAGTCCCAAGGGAGAATACACCTGAACAATAATGATTAGCCTCTTGAGACAAGTCCTATGAAATAACTAGTGCTAAG
Organism: Torreya grandis; assembly: GCA_037957365.1. Classification (NCBI taxonomy): domain Eukaryota; kingdom Viridiplantae; phylum Streptophyta; class Pinopsida; order Cupressales; family Taxaceae; genus Torreya; species Torreya grandis. The sequence continues at coordinate 1,169,347 of JARHVA010000106.1, read as the reverse complement.
GAGAGAGGAAAAAAGGTGAAGATCCCTGAGACAAAAACATATGTTTCAAGTATGGATATATAAATAAGGTCACAAGTTGTTGATATTGCCTAAGCAAGGATACATGCCAAGGAAAGCTTATAGACCAATAATTGATATACAATAAATGATTTATGATGATGGATAGATTTGAGATGGTGATCATAGATCAACATGATTAAAATATCTATTAATCATGAAAAATAATAAGAGGGGGGTTGAATCAATATATTATATATCTTTTACTTAATCTGATTTCCTTTCTTTAACCACTTAATCACACATTCAAGATATGGAATAAAACTAAAACAATAACTTGCACCACACGAGAGAGAGAGAGAGAGAGAGAGAGAGGAGAGAGAGAGAGAGAGAGAGAGAGAGAGAGAGAGAGAGAGAGAGAGAGAGAGAGAGAGAGAGAGAGAGAGAGAGAGAGAGAGAGAGAGAGAGAGAGAGAGACCATATTTTTATGTGGAAACCCAAAGTGGGAAAAACCATAGAGAACAATCTCAAGTATATGAATGAGCACCAACTCAAATTACAAAGTTCTCAAGCACTAACTTGTAGGAGCACCAACCCCTTTGCCGAGCACCAACACAACAACTATTGTGAGTACCAACCCCTGTTGTGTATAAAACACAACTATCTCTCAATGTCGCTTACTTAAAAAATGATATACTTCTACATTATCTCTTGCTTTTCTTATATAAAACAATTACAAAACTATGTACTATCTTGCATATTACAAATGGCTTCTCAAGTCTTTATTTATAGCTTTCCAAATGACCTTTGGCATTCACCCTTTGTGACCCTTCAATCCTCATGGAAAATGGTGCCAAAATTGCATGACCCTTCATATCCTTGCATTATAAAAGTCACATGGTGATCCTTCATAATCAAATACATCCTTTCCTCTTTTGTCTTTATCTTGGTGACCTTTCAAATTCCTTAAGTGACTCTTCATGAAAAAATGTGCCATACCGTCTTTTGTCTTCACTTGGTGACTCAGAATTTCTCAAGATGACTCTTCATGGGAAAATGCATCCCATTTATCTTTTATCTTTACCCTGTGACTCTTTGACTTCTCCATGGGCCCTCTTTTGAATTTTATACAACGAAAAATAAATTCGTTAATATTAAATAAATATTAACGTACATTAGCCAATATATGAATATTAAAACCACTATTAAATGCTATGGGGACTTTATCACCAATGCTAGACCTTTGACATCAATGATAATATTTCTAAAAAATCTCCCCCTTTGTCATTGATGACAACCTCAAACTAAAACTACCACATCCTAAAACCTATTCTACACATGTCAACCTACACATACTACCATCTATTAAACATACAGTAACTCCCCCTTACTGTAGAAACTTGTACTTGTTCCTTATACCTATTTTTGCACTTGTTTCTACACTTGTACCTATACATGTACCTATTCTTCTCCCCCAATGACATCAATGGCAAAGGGCCTATCCTAGAGCTAACACTTAGCTCCCCATAAACTGATGTTAATCCTCAATGGCAGGAAGTAAAATAAATTACTCCCAACTTCTCCCACATATACTCAAATGTGTCTTTTGGTAGTGCCTTTGTGAAAATATCTATAATCTACTCTATAGTACTAATATATTTCACCTTAACCTATTGATCTACAACCTGCTCTCAAGAAGTGATATCTGATGGGAATATATTTTATTCTTGAATGCATCACTAGATTCTTTAAAATATTAATAGCACTTATGTTGTCATAAAAAATAGAAATAGGTTCATCATATTTTACCTTGATATCTTCCAAAGTTTGCTTCATCCAAAGCACTCAAGGACAACATAATGCTATTGCAATATATTATGCTTCCACTGTAGAAAGTGATACTAAGTTCTGCTTCTTGCTTAGCCATGATACTAAGCTATCACCGAGGAAGAAAACTCTTCCACTTGTACTCTTTCTATCATCCAAGTAACCTGCCCAATCTAAATCTATATAAGCAATTAAAGTGAAATTTTTGCCTATGGGATACTATAATCCATAATCCAATGTCCCCTTGATATATTTGAATATTCTCTTTACCAACTGAACATGACTATCTTTTAGAGTTGACTGATATCTTGCAACCATACCTACTACATGCATAATGTATGGCCTTGATGTTGTCAAATATAAAAGATTACCAATCATAGATCTATAAAGTATTGATCTACAATGGGTGAATCTTTATCCTTGCTCAGCTTATTTTCTATACTCACTGGTGTGCCAACTTGTGTGCAATCCTCAAAACCAATTTTTTTCAATATTTTCTTGGCATATTTACTTTGAGATATAAAAATTTCTTTATTTGACTAAAATATTTTCAATCCTAAGAAAAATGACAATTCTCCAAGCATAAACATCTGAAAATCTTTTTCAGTAAATTCTTTTGTCATCTTTTCAATGTTTCCTCCAAAAATGATGTCATCAATACACCACAACAATCAATTGATGCTCACCTTCTATTTTGATGTAGAGATTACTATTAGCAAATCCTCTCTTGAAACCTTGATCCTACATGTATTTATCAAGTCTTGCATACCAAGATCTAGGAGCTTGTTTCAATCTGCATACATGGCTACTAATATTTGAGAGAATAAATCCCTCAGGATACTCAATGTAGACCTCTTCTTCTAGATTATCATTGAGGAAGGCATATTTGACATCCATCTGAAACACTTTGAAATTTTTAAACACTGCATATACAAGAAACATTCTAATAGCCTCTAACCTTGCCACTAGTGTAAAATTTTCTTCAAAATCTATTCCCTCAATCTGAGCATATCCTTTACATACTAATCTTGCTTTATTCTAAGTCACTTCTCCATTTTCATTCAACTTATTTTTGTAAACCCATTATGTTCCTATCATATTGTGATCTTTTGGTCTAGGCATTAATTTCAAAGTATCAGTATTTTCTATCTAATTTAATTCTTCATTCATTGCCTTAACCCAATGCTTATCATGTTTAGCTTCTGAAAAAATTCTATGCTAAATTTTGGATAACAAAGAGAAATTAACTAGCTCAGATTCACTTATCATCATTCTTCTAGTGTGAATTCCTTCATTTATGTCCCTTATGATGTCATTTTCATTATGATTTATTTGGACATATTTAGATGGGGTTTTGGTGTCCTTTTTTTGCTTCTTATCATCTTCATCTGATTCTTCAAAATCTTCCTATTCAATGATTTCAATAATGTCTATTGGATCACTGAGTCTTCATGCTCTATCTTCTTCTATCCTGACACTTGCACTTTCAACTATTTTCTTGGTTATTTTGTTATAACATTTATAATATTTAATTTTACAAGAATAACCAAGAAATATACGTTCATCTGCTCTAGATTCAAACTTACCCATTTTGTCATCAATTCTTTTTATGAAGCATCTACTACCAAAAACTTTGAAATAATCAATTATAGCTAGTTTGTCTTTCCATAGATCATAAGGAGTCTTGTCACTATTGAGTCTCAATAATTCTCTATTATGAATATGCACTACTGTACCAACTTCCTCTCTCCAATATTTATCTAGTATCTTGGATTCATTTAGCATTGTCCTCGCCATCTCCTAAACTGTTCTATTTCTCTGTTCAACAACTCAATTTTGCTATGGAGTTTTAGATGCTGAATAATGTCTCTTTATTCCATGGTCTTCAAAAAACTCAATAAATTGATCTAAAATAAATTCTCCTCCTTGATCTAATCTTAGGCACTTAATCTTCAAACTGGTTTCATTCTCAACTAATGCTTTTTATAAAATGTCTGATAACTTCTGATTTTTTATTTCAAAACATTACCCAAGTCATACATGAAAAATTATCAATAAGTAACATGAAATATTTCTCACCTTAAGTAATTTGAGTTCTCATATATCCACATAAATTAGTGTGAATAAGCTCTAACATCTGAGTGGTTGAGTATTCTTTTGTTTCGAACCACCTTCTGGCTTGCTTCACATGCTGACAAGGTTTACAAAGCATATTAGATGGCTTTGTAATATTTAAAATATTTTTGACTGCTTGTTTCTTGCTGATGTTGATAATATTTTAAAAATTTATGTGTCTCATTCTCCTGTGACATATCCAACTTTTTTCAATCTGACTCAAACAACATCTTTGACCTTTGATGTCTGATAACATATACAAATTATTGCTTGTTACTGAGCATCTACAACCAACACATCTGAATCTTTTCTCCTAATTTCAAAAGATTCTACATAAAAATTTTGTGTGTTCCCATAATCACACATTTTAATTACACTCAAAATATTATGCTTAAGACCTTCTACATACAAAACATTTTCAGTTTTAGTTCTACCATTATCCAAACTTAGTGTACCTTTTCTAGCAATTCTAGCAATATTATTATCTCCAAATTTCACTGTGCCACCATTGATCTTCTTCAAGGTTATGAAATTGATCTTATCTCTTGTCATGTACCTCAAAAATCCACTATTGGATTTTATTTGTTTCTTGCATGTAAAACTATCTGGACTAACATAGACTTTTTAGGTTGTTTCTTCTGCCATGAACCTATTTGAACTTTCTTCTTGATGAATAGAGCCTTGAAACTTTGATCCTTCTTGACTGAATCAAACACACTTCTACAATACCAAGATATGTGTCTGAAGTTATTACACTTGTAACATATTATGGTCTCTTCATTAAATCCTGATAGAGGAGAAAAAGAGTTGTGGCTTCTGCTTGACTCTGCATGAGTTTCCTTCTCCTTATTTCTGAAAGTATTAGCCATTTTTGACATTCTATTTTCTTATGACCATATCTATTAAAATAAAAACATTAAGCATAAAAATAGGACCTATTTGTGTATCTCTGACCTGATTTCCTTTTATATCTCTATTCCTTCCAGCCTTCTTTGTTTGAGATGTCCTTTATATTCTTAACTTCTTCCCTTTTTATTTTCTCTTTTGTAAGAGCTTCAACATAGCTCTTTCCTTTTTATATGTTAACTTTGTCTATGAAATTAGTGGCCTCCCATTTATTTTTTTCAAATCTGATACCTATCTTATCTGAAATTGATATTTTACTTTTTAATATCTTATTCAACATATTAGTGTTATTCTCAAATTTTGAATCATTGGCTACTCTATCATTGATTACTTTATTTGTTTTCTCAAGATCTGGTTTTAAAGAAGCAATTTCAATAACATACCTTTCACATTCTTCACTTAATTTTTGCAACTATGTCATTAGATATTTTTCACTCTTATTGGCTTCTTCAAAGTGTGTTTGTAGATCTTCAATTATTTCCTTTGACTCCTTTTCATTTTTCTCAATCAGGTGCTTCAATCTTTGATTCTTCTTTTCAAGAGCTTTTAACTCTTCTAAGACATAAACGAGTTCTCCTTCTAGATTCACTTTGGCTTCATCTTATTCTTCTTTTTGATCATCTGTACTTTTGCTTATGGAGGCATCTTCATGTACAGCCATGAATAGAATCTCTTTTTGTTTTGAATCACTGACTCCACTATCTTCAGTTGAGCTAGGATCTCTAGAATACAAAATCTTCTTCTTGAATCCCTTCTTGAATTTCGCTGTGAAATTCTTCTTGTATGTAGACTTTCCTTCTTTATTGTCACCATTACCATTATTTGGGCACTTAGCTATAAAATGTCCAATCCTTCCATAATTAAAAAAATTAAAAGGTAATTTTATTTGATATTTACCTATGCCCTTTTTTGGCTTGCGAATGAATAGATCTTTGTTGTCATCTTCATCATCACTAGAACTATCACTTGATTCTTAAATCTTAGCCTTCTCTTTCTTTGATGTCTTGAAAGTAGCTTCTTTCTTTGAGGTTTTCTCTTGTTTGTTCTACATCTCATATGCCATAAGAATACCATGTAGCTCATCCATCTTTAGCTTGGCTAAATTCTTCATCTCTTCAATTACTAAAACTTTTGCATCATATCTCAATGGTAGAGATCTCAATACTTTTTATACCACAATTGATTCGTCTAAGTTTCCTCTAAGACCTTAAATCTAATTAACTATTTGATCAACTCACAAAAGGTAACTTTCTATATTTTCTTCCTCTTCCATCTTCAAACTCTCAAACTATCTTTTGAAAGTTTGAAGCTTAGCTTGCTGAGCTTTTCCATCATCTTTATAAATATTCTCAAGCTTTACCCAAGTTTCATGAACAGATTTACATTGCATAACTTTAATAAATTTTGATTCACATAAACCACTTAAAATAACATTTAAAGCTTTATAATTATTTTCACCTGCCTTCTTTTCCACCAAAGTAGTTACAAGTGTCTATGGCTCTTCATATTCCTCCACCACTAATTGCCAAATGTTGAATCCAAGGGCCATCAAATAAGTCCTCATCCTTATGCTCCAAAAAGAATAATTTGTCTCATCAAAGAAAGGCACCTTATTTGTATAAAAATCTTCATGTGATCTAGCCATTGTGCTTTCCCAAATCTACCTTTAAGCTGTAATTTTTTTTCAAAAGGAACCTACTTTGACACCAATTGTTAAACATGAAATATACTAAGAGGGGGGAGTGTGAATCAGTCTATTATATATATTTTAATTAATATGATTTATTTTCTTTAACCTCTTAATCATACATTCAAGATATGCAATAAAATTGGAACAATAACATGCACCACATAAGAGAGATAGAGAGAGACACACCAGATTTTTATGTGGAAACCCAAAGTGGGAAAAACCATGGAGAAAACTCTCAAGTATATGAATGAGCACCAACTCAAATTATAAATTTCACAAGCACAAACTTGTAGGATCACCAATCCCTTTACCGAGTACCAACACAACAACTATTTGTGAGCACCAACCCACAAGAGCACTAACCCCTCTTGTGTATAAAACACAACTATCTCTCAATGTTCCTTACTCAACAAATGATAGAACTCTATAATATCTCTTGATTTTCTCTCCTCTTTTATTATATAAAATAATTAAAAAACCATGCACTCTCTTGCATATTACAAATATCTTCTCAAGCCTTTATTTATAGCTTTCCAAATGACCTTTGGCATTCACCCTTTGTGACCCTTCAATCCTCATGGAAAATGGTGCCAAACTTACATGACCCTTCTTATCCTTGTATTTAAAAATTCACATGGTGACCCTTCATAAGCAAATGCATCCTTTCCTCTTTTGTCTTTATCTTGGTGACCTTCCAAATTCCTTAAGGTGACTCTTCATGGAAAAATGTGCCATACCCTCTTTTGTCTTCACTTGGTGACTCTTGATATTTCTCAAGATGACTCTTCATGGAAAAATTCATCCCATTCCTCTTTTGTCTTTACCCCGTGACTCTTTGACTTCTCCATGGGCCCTACTTTGACTTTTATGCAACCAAAAATATATTCATTAATATTAAATAAATATTAACACACATTAGCCAATATATGAACATTAAAAACACCATTAAATGCTATGGGGCTTTTATCACCAATGCTAGACCTTTGACATCAATGAAAATATTTCTAATAATAACTAAGTGACAAAAAAGGATAAGATGGGAATTAGTGGCCAAACTATCCTTGGGCACTAAAAAGTGCCCAAGTGTTGCCTACATAGTTTGAAGGGACCTTAGGCTAATGTATTTCTGACTCAGGATGTTAGATGAGGAGCAAGGTATGAAAAATACATGCTGATAAAATTGATTAAAATGACTTATGTGATGGAGACTAGTTGATTATAAAATTGATTAAATATTATAATAGGATGAATAAAAGGGATATGGGTGTCATATTTAGTTGGTTGGGTAGAAAAAATAGTGTTAGTAGGGACTAAACAAGGTGAATGGGAAAAATAAATAAGGTTAATGGGGGGTAAAATAGAGAATTTGGGGGTAAAATAGGTCATTTTCACCTTGCCTTTTTTTATTTGAGCTCTAGTGCTAAGGATTATGGATTACATTCCATGAGCTTCCCATAGTGGAGAGAGAGTCTGGGAGTGTTAAAACCCATGAAGGACCACTAGTGAGTAGTCTATCCTTGCTTGGTCATTTTGGTCATTTATGCATTTTTTACATGAATTTATTAGGGATAGGAATAGACAATACAAATTTACAACTATGAGCATTTACCCTAGTTGTAATTTTGTGGCCACAAGAGGGAGGAATGTGCTTGCATGCTATGGTTTTATGAAGCCACATGTGGTGAGATGTAGTTTTAAAATACCAGAATGAGTGATTGGTGGTATTAAAGTACTAGATTGGGGTATTTGTAGTTTATCAAAACTATAATTGGTGACTTATGGTTTTATAAAACCATAACTATTGATATGCGGATTAGGGTTAGACACTAGAGGTGATTTTGACAAAATTTAATGTTAGGGGTTAGTTAGATGGTTAGAAGGGTGAGTAGGGTAGGTGGAGGGTTTGGATAAAAAGGTTTGGTGGGACTAATAAGTTAGATAATATTTTTATGTTTAAGATATTGGATAGATAATATGGATAGGTTGGATTAGTATGGATAAATAAGATATGTTTAACTAATTAGATCGATAGTATAGATAGGTTAGGCAAGATAAGTGGGATTGGTAATATAGGTAGTGATTGATAGGTTGGTAGTGATCAAGGACTAATAGGTTTGTGTGGTGAAAGAGGATTTAAGAGTATTAGTTTCTAGATTACAATGACTATTGGTGCTGCATGAGATGCACAGGCTGAGTTTAACAGACTGTAAGGTGCTAGAAATGATGGTATTATATTAGATTATGATGATGCCTTTCATCTAGATAGATTGAGCACTCATTAAAATGCTAGTAGAATTATGACACTCTAAGACCAACATGTTTTATTATGTTATAGGTGATATGAACATCAATTTGGAGGATGTGTTGTGCATCTTCCAATTGCCAATGAGGGGGGATGTAATCTATTGGTAGCCATGGACATTGAGCACTAATTTACAAAGATTATGTAGGCATCTATAGGTTGGGGTGTAAGGATCAAAGTTAGTAATATATATAGGGAATTTGGATATGAGTCGATTGATAGGTTGACCCTGGTGTTTAAATCTCTTATCATAGTGGGTAGTGGTTCCATTTGGTTTTATGGGATATAGTCATTGATATGGTACAAGACTACCAAGTTTTTGGTTGGGGTCCCATAGTACTAAGTCATTTATATATGTAGTTACACATAGGGGCCTATAGGAGAATGACTATCTTTGGTCCTTCATTACTATTTTAGATCTAGTGCTAGGAACATGTAACTATTGAGAGGCCATTAGGTATACGTGGAGGCTGTGACCCTAATCAACGCTTTTTATTTGGGTGGTACATTATTTTGGGAGTGCAGAGAGCATATGCATGAGATATGAGGTTTTATAGATAGGATTTAAATAGCTTGAGGGTTGACCATATTACATTAATTCCCTATAGGTAAGTCTTTTGGGGATGGGTGGAGGATGCTGACATCATGAGGGTCATGTTGACATAGTGATACCTAACCAAGTGGTGAGACTACATTATTGAGAGATATCATCCTGATAGGGTGTAGAGCTAGTTTGGACACCAAAAAGATATCTGTGGGGAGGAACACCTCTTCACTAGGAGTTATAGAGAGAGACCCTACTTGGGATGGATTATAGATAAGGCACTAGAGAGGGTTAACCATAATAGCATTGTTACTATTGTGTGGGATTAACAAACACTGATGGCATAGCCAAGGGTTACAATGGCTTATACAGGGTGGTGGTTACAGAGGTAACCATAGAGATTATTAAGACCTTCATAGGGAACGAGGAGGAGAGGAGTGGTATAGAGGCTAGTATAGGTGTAGGCACACCTAAGGAGATGATAGGCATAGAGGCCACAACTTTAGGCTAGGGGATATGGTAGGAATGGGGATAATCAAGCATTAATTATCATTAATGAGGGGATCAGGTACTAGGAGGAGGATACTAAGATGTAGGTGGAGAAGACTAAGTGGTGAGATGGGTAGGTCTAAATGTTATGGGGCCCTTGAGGCCACTTATTAGTGTAGAATATTAGGCATAGATGGATAGTCTAAGATAGGAGGTGTGGGCCAGAGTTTCATAAGTGGTTAGGATCATAGTAGAGTGAGAGAGGTACTATGTTTAGGTTAAATACCTACATCATCAGATCATTAAGAGAGAGCTAGATGGGGCCTATACTAGCTCATATTATAGGGTTATTGGGACATATTAAGATAAAAGATACTCATATAACATCCTTATAAGATCAACTAGGCTAGATCCAAGCCAGGGATGGATAACTTGTAACCTTATAAAGGTAGATTTAGATAAAATATGCATATATGGCATCCTCATAGGTGTAGATTACATATATCCAGATCAAGTTGAGATAGAAAGAGGCCAAAATATAGGTAGTCGAGAGGGCCAAGGATGAGGAATAAGCTTTATTATAGAGATACGGTCTAGGAGATATTAATCGACATATTTTTCTTAACATGAGAGGAAAAATATTATAGGGATATATATGAGGGTGTCATGCTACTCAATTAGCGTGCACCATCATATAGGGATAACACTTCTTCACATTTAGTACATCAGCTAGTGAGGTGGCCTCTGAAACAGTTATGATTTTGATTTTGTAAGACATTATGTATATTTTGGATAAGTGTATATATATAATCATCCCATGTAATCATAAATAGCTAATATTATATATACATCATCAATCACATGATCAAAATATAATCACAATGTCATATATCATAATAAAGTCCCATAATCACATAAATGTCCATAAATATATATATATATATATATATATATATAAAATCATCCCATGTAATCATAAATAGCTAATATTGTATATACATCATCAATCACCTAATCAAAATATAATCATAATGTCATATATTATAATAAAGTCCCATAATCACATAAATGTCCATAAATTTATGTATGTATGTATGTATGTATGTATATATATATATATATATATATATATATATATATATATATATATATATATATATATATACATTTATGTGATTATGGGACTTTCTTATGATATATGACATTGTGATTATATTTTGATCATGTGATTGATGATGTATATACAATATTAGCTATTTATGATTACATGGGATGATTAGACATGGATGTATGTTTAGGGATTTTGTTTATGTGATGATGATGTATGGATTTGATTAGATAGTTGATTATCATTTATTATAAGATGATTAGATATGGATTTTAGGATGGATTTTATGGATGTTGTTATATACTGATGATGTGGATAGATTTTCATTTCATATATATTATGTGGATGACATGGTTTCTAGGTAGATAATGTGATTTAATATTGTTATAATGAAATGGAAAATGTTGTATCTTTATGTCATGTAATAATATTTAGATAGGTTGTCATGTGATTGTAATCATATGTCTCAAAAATTAATATTGGGTAAATCCTCCTACACCAAAGAGGTGGGAGGGTTCAGTTAGTAGGCTAGGGTGGTCAAATGGGATAATCTAATGTTTAGGTGGGATGGATATGGATTATGGGGGATTGAAACCACTAAAAATGTAGGCAATCTAGTTTTTTCTATTGCACTTTAATTACAATTGTACCTACAACATTTGAATGGTCAAGGCCACATTAATTTAGAGTGCATAGGTACTTGGAGAGGGAACCTTGTTAATGACATTCCCAATTTTCATAATGGGTAGTCATTTAATTCCACCCTCATTCCCATTAATAAAAAGACAAGATAAAAGTAAAAAAAGACAACTTTGACACAATAGATATTTTCACTTATTTAATACAAGACAAACTGATTATGACAACTTTAACATAAAAGGAAAACAAAAATTTACATGACATAATAATATTAATAAGATAACTTAATGAAAATATTTACATATGGATTAAAATACTAGATGTATATATATTGATCATTGGCAATATCATTCAATAAAAAGTTTGAAAGTGATTTAAATTATTTCTATTTATAAACATAACTTTAAAAGGAAAACTAAATGATGTAAATAAAATAAATAATGATGATTATTTAAAATATGGTTTAAAACCCTAAAATGGAAAAATAAGGATAAATATGGCCCAATCAAGACTTGACTAATATTGTAAAGGTGTGAGAAGAGGACAATGTATTTACAAGAGAAATAATTTTAAGAAACTTAACTAAGTGGCTATATACAATATATATTAGAAAAATGGTCTATCGACAAAACATCCTAAAATATTAACCAAGGATAATAGTGCCCAATAATCTGTGTGATGATTGAAAAAGGATCAAACCATATATATTGATAATCCTAAGAACTAGGTAGAAATTTCAAGATTTGGTTATGTACAATATACATCCTAGATGAGAAATATTGTATGACCCTTCTTTAGTATGAATTTAGCTGGTATTCATGGATGTATGCTTGGGGAATGAATGGGGATGAGCAAAGTTTGGTGCGATTGACTATGATAAGAATAAGAGTCATTTGGGAGGATTTGATTGGGATTTGAATTAGTTTTTCAGAATAGAAATATTGGTTTTGAAAGTGGATTAGATGTTTTGGATAACTCTTCAATAGGCATCCCCTTCATACTTTTAGTATTAGACTACCCCATTTTTTGAAATTCATGTCTCCTTATTTTCAAAAGCACATATCTTTATACCCACTATTAGAATCATGGTCATATGGAAAGTGAGTGAATAAGACAAGAAGATGGAAGAGGGAGAAGATTGATGGGAAGTGAAGCAATAACATATGGACATGCCCTCAAGTGTTGGGTCTTACAGATGAAGGATTTTTTAAGCCCTCTAGTTATAAAACTATTTCAAATGAATAATGTTCATGGGCTCATCAAGCTCATCACCATCTAGAGTGGCTAATTTGTATGCTCTTGATCCAAATTTGGAAATAATAACATAGGGCCCAGGATAATTTGCTTCAAATTTCCCCTTCTTTTTGTGCTCAACATTGGTGTTATTCTAATTTTATTTTAGGACTAAGTCACCAAATTCAAATTCTCTAGACTAAATATTCTTGTGATATTGGCCTTTATGCTTAGTTTGATATGCCCTAATATGATCAATGGAATTTTGATGTTTATCATCCAATAATTCTAATTCTTGTAATTATTCTTATCTATAGTTATTATCTATTATCATGCCCTGTAAGGATATTTGTAATGAGGGAGCTCAACTTCCACTGGAAATATTACTTTTGATCCATATACTAGAGAGTATGGAGTATCCCCAATATGGTTTTGGTTGCTAGTTATATAAGACCAAAGTTTAGGATATAGCTATAGATGCCAAGTTCTGCTAGTGTTGTTGACAAATTTTTAAACAATTTTAATAAGTGTTTTATTTTTAACTTCTGCTTGTCCATTACCTTTGGGATAATATGGGGTGAAGAAATGTTGCTCAATGTGGTGGCTATTGTAGAGGTTTTTTACTTCCTGATTTTAAAAAGATTTGTCATTATCTGATATGATTTTAGTTGTGATGTCAAAGCATCAAATAATTTGATTGAGAGTGGACTTAGGTACCTATAGACATGTGGTGTATATAAGAGGCATTGATTTCATCCATTTCGTGAAATACTATGTGAATGTGATTATGAACTTGTGTCCACCTAATGAAGTAGGATTACACTTGCTGATAAGAACTAGTCCCCATATAGAAAATGGCCATGGGCTAATTATAAGTTAGAGTTCTTGAGTGGGGGCATGTCTGAAATTCATATGATTCTAAAAGGTTACACACTTGTGTGAATGCTATAGACACCTAAAAGTGGCCACCAATAACCTCTGATCAAGCTTCAGATTAATTTCTACCAAACATCACAATTTGGGCTAAAAACACTAAAACACGTTAAATGATTTAAACTTGTCATGTACAAGTACTGATTTAGGCTAAAGTATCCCTAAACAGGGCAATGCATTTTATGTGATTAATAGTTCTTCCTAGATCATTTTGAGCTAAAATTCCAAAAATACAATTTGACACTCTAAACCACTACATTCCCCTAATTCAGAAGCACACAACATGTGCATGTGTTATTTTATGTTGATAATGTCCTAAATGGGATATTGGTCTGTATGCAACTAACATTGACTTCTAATTCCACTCCAGTCAAAATTTGACACAATAATATGACATTTAGACTAGTTTGATTAATTTGTGCACCAATTTCTGAAGAATTGCACTAAAATTGTTTAATCTTACTGAGGTAAATTAAACCAAATTATGAGCTTAATTATGAATTCCATGAAACTTACTGAATATTTCTTTATTATAAATTTGTTTCTAATATTTTCATCATCATGTGACATCATTTTTTGAGGTGGCATCCAAAGGCCATAAATGCAACAAATATCTGATTAAGCCCTCCCATGCCTCATTAATGCTTCTTTGTTCCCAAATCATGATGAATATATTTAAGGATTTTATTTACATAATTGGATTAATTCATGGTCACATATTTGTATCTTGAGATGGATGGTCATGGTTGATCCTAGCCTATTTAGAAAATCTATAAATAGAAGGCCTCATATTCATAATTTTAAAAGCTCTCATAAGCCAAAATTATAATGCACAAATGATTTTAAATATATTTTGATATAGTGTTATTATGAAAAAATATTGAGTCAAGCTTTAGAAGCCAAAGCCACAAAGCCAATGATGCCAAGGAGAGAAGGAGATAGCCAAGCTCCATTACCACAGACTTCTTGAACATAATCCAAGCAAGCCAATGAAGAGATCTCTTGGATAATTTAAGGAAGGTAAGAAAGTTTATTTTATTGCATTTTAGTTGTGCTTTGTCAATGGTTTTTCTTCACTAAGCTCCCCCCTAAGATCTAGATCTAAGGTTTTAGTTCATTAGTGTCTTTTTGGATTGGATTTCATATACTAACATGATACTAATCTCCCTTTACTAGATACTTATGTTCACAAATGGCATGCCCAATGGGACTCATTGAGTCCATTAAACAAGGAATACACTTTGAAAATTTTAAATTTCAATTTTAGTCATTAAAAAGTACTTAAAATCATTTTTAGCTCATTTTCTTATGTTTCTAACTTTTTTGGTGCACACACAAATTACATAGTGACATGGTTTTGTGTGACTGTCGATGGTTATTTCCAACTACAGTCAATTGGGTTATAAGGGAAATATAGCCTAACAATTTTAATTTTGAGATTCATTCAATTTTGTTTCTAACAATATGGATTTTGTAACTCCCTATTTTGAACACAATTGTGATCCAAAATCTTAACTTCCAATTTTTTTATCTTAACAAACATTTTCAAGCATAAAATTTTTACCTTTAGGTTCACAAGTCATCATCGATATTATTTTATCAACCGATGGTGATTATACTTAACCATTGATGGTTATCTATTAATTGATCAGTCATGGTTGTTTTGAAATTGTCAATGATTATCTGTGACCGTTGATGGTCACTATGTGAAATTAAAACCAAACCTGAGAGCTAAAATTTGAAAATCATTTATTCAATCAAGAAAGTGCTTTAAAGTAGGGGTTATTATATAACATTTTTAGGTTGAAGGGTTGAGTTGAAGACTAATTTTCTTATTTTTAACTAATCAAACACTTTGTTTTGGGCTTTAAAAAGAACTTAATCAAATCAAACATTTTAATTTAGGTCCTAAAATGAATATGTCAAATCTCGCACATTTGGATATTGGTTCTTAAAAAAAAAATAGTATTGGTTAAGTCTTAGAAACATTTAATTTTTAATGCCTAAAATGAATCCTAAGTCTTGAACATTTCCTTTTGGTGCATAAAAAGAACTAAGAACTTTCCTTTGGTGCTTTAAAAGGAAAAAATGCATGTTTATGTTGAATGTTTTGTGATTATTTTTCAAAAGTTTTTACAACTTAATGCCAAGGGGATAAATAACACCACCAAACACTTCAATTTGGTTCTTTAAAACCAAACTCACTTCAAAGTTTTGTTTTGTATACTCCATATATCATTGTTTGATTGAAATTATTTGAGTAAAAAGTAATTTGTGTGTATGCTCTCTTCCCATCCCCTATAAGGAACTCATGGGATCAAAAGCATCATTTTCATTACAACTTGTCCCTTATTCTAAAGGAGTAAAAAGGAAGTTTTTTAGGCTCTCCCCAAAACCCGCATGGTTTGGGTGATCTAAAAATAACCTATAAATCCTTTTTACTTAGTTTTTTTTCATGCATTTTGGCATGTGAAGGGTATTTCATTACCTCCCATGAGTTCTATAGGGAAGCTTTGACCCAAGGCTTCTTCTCCTAGCATCATCCTTAACCCCTCTCCATGTGGGGTATATAAATTGGGATCATGACATTGGGATGATGTTTTGAGTGGCTAAACCATGTCCATTAGTGTCAAGCTAATCCTAGGATGTATGATCAATATAAACATCACACTACACTAAGAAAGTGATAGATGTAGTGGTTATGAAAAGGACAAGACATTTTCATAATAAACTAATTGATGTGGTGCTTCTCTTGTGTGTATATGTGAAAATGTGTACACATGGATCAATCTAGATGGTCAAAAATTACAAGTTTTAGTCAACCCACTTTGCCATACCTTGATAGGATTAAGGATGATATACATAGTTTTAATTTATCATTATTACTTAGTGTGTCAGGTCTAAAAGTTTATTGTTTAAACCATGTCTTGAATGAGTTTATTTGTCCACATTAATCCATTATTTGAATAGGCATTATGTTATTCATTTGACACCTTGATTTAATTCAGAAAACTTTTGTGTCAAAAACATTGTGTGTGTCACTTAATTGAAACAGGTAACATTATGCTACCCAAATAAATTCAAGTTTTATGCCTTAGAAGTATTTGAAACAAAAGATTTATTTACATTTTTTGGGAGTGATAATGTCATTATGTTGTGCAAATTATTTCAAAAGACTTGTCTTGTCTCCTATCCCATCATCATTATTTAAACAAATCACATATGCCTTGTTGGATCTTTAAGTTAAGAATTATTACACCATTCAAATTTACCTAGATTATTGGTCATTAAAGCCGAAAGTTTTCTTAAGTTGAGTATTTAGTTAAATTTTCCAAGTTTAAATCCAAACATTGATTGATTTATGTTTAGGCCTTGACATACAGGGGTTGATATACATATCTTTCTCTTTTTGGGTTTCATAATTTAGGCTAATTTTTTGACACAAAGTTAAAAAACTATATTGTTTGTGCCTTCATTTATGAAAATTAGTCCATCTTCAAATGCCTTTTATTTAGTGTTTTATACCAATTTGATCATGCTTATATCTATAATCAAGTGCCTTGTTTATTCCAAAGCATTCCAAGTTTGTTAGTTTAAAAATCATTATTATTTTCTTTCAAGCCTATTTTTTTATGCTGAGTTTGGCCAAAAGTCCTAAAATAACCTATTTGAGCCTAGCTTTTGACTCTACATTTGGACAAAAGACCTAGCAACATTTACCTTTCCTAGTTTAGACCTATTTGGAACATCTTTAGACGTAGACTTTGGCATCTTATTTTTAGTTCATCCACTTGCCCTCTTTTGTGTGAGACATTTAATGTTAGACATTTGATGTTATACTATTTTACCTAATCTTAGCATAAACCTTTTGGAGATACAACTCCACCTTTGACAAAGTTAGACCTAATTGAACCTTTTGTCTTTTTATACATAGATTTTCAGAGTTTGTAGAACTTTAACCCATATTTTCATAAAATATTTTGCATTTGATTTGACCATGTCTCACTATACATGTAGTGGAGCTATGTATAATCCAAGATATGGGAATATTGTCACACAAGAGGACTTTATTCAAGACTCTTATGTAGATGATGTTGTTTGGGAGATGGATACTTATCCATATTTCAACACTCAAATACGGGAACAGAGTCAAGATCTATTAGATGATTATTTAGTTAGCATACCTCCATAAATAGAGAAAGACCAAGAGCAGACATCTCAATATTTGGCTAGTATACCTTTGGTTATGGAAAATGTTCAATAACAACCTTATTATGTTATAATTCCACCAACATATGATCCTAATAGAACTATAGAGAAAGGGGATAGTTTATTGGCAGACTTTCCCCATGATAATTTACCAAATCTAGTAAGAGGGCCTTATGACATGTCTTAAAATGAACAAGCCTCTTATAGTAATCTTAATGCCATTGTGTCAATTACATATCAAGATCTGTATATGCTTTTTACACAAAGAGTCCTCATGGAGGACCATTTCATTCAAATGCATATAACATACTAGACATATCAAAACTTAACACATAAATTTAATCATATGACCTTATCAAATGCACCTCTTATTCAATCACTCCCTTAAACAAGGGCCTTATTTGAATTGATAGGTTAAGAGAATTAGGGTTTTGACCCAATTATACAAAATAATTTAGGATAAAAAATGTTCAATACCCCAAGCATCGAAGAAGTGTCTAATGATTCTATGTAGAATAGTGAGCAAAACATAATGGATAATACACAAGAAACATCTAATTTAAACCAAAGTGGTGTTCATACACAAACAAATAGTCAACTATAAAATGTGACTTTAAACACCATGAGTGATTCTCAAACTTAGGTGGTAGGAGTTTCTACATCCCAACCTTAGCTAACTACCTCTAATCCTCAACCAACTACTTCATCGAATACCCAAAAATAAGGATTAAGTGATCAACCAATAACCAATGCCATGCCAAAATAGAATGTGATGAATATTACTCGACTCCAATAGGTGATGAGTAACATTCTACAATAACAGGCACCTTCAAACATACCCACATAGCTGAGGCAAAACATATTTCCACATCAATAGGGGAAACTAATGTTCCACCTCACTAGCTAGTAATGAACATACCTTTTAAGTCATACACTAACATGTTGATCCAAAACTAAACAATGCTTACCAATAACATATAAGTGGTATTCACAGATGGATGCTAAATATCCAACATGCATCCACTTCCTAATAGGTATTTATTTAATAAAGAGGTCCCAATGTTCCTAAATTACCTTTTAGACAACAATTACCTTTTGTTTAAAATGTGCCACAAGTTTAAAGACAAGGTCTTGGGTTATAAGTTCCTCTCAATTAGCAAGGTATGACTAGTCAGCATCAGGTCCCTATTCAACTGTAGTACACACAATACAATCATATACCTCCATCTCAACTATAATATTTCCAACATTAGACCTATATACCTAACCCCAACCAAAATATTACACAACTACAAGTGTAATTTCAACAATATCACCCTAATCCAAGCATGCATATTCTTAGTCTATTTCCTAGCTAATCTAACATTGCCCAAAAAATGGCTCCATAATGCATCGATGAAATTAATCCACTTATGACCTTATAAACTACACCTCAATAGGCCAATAATCCCGCTAGTATCCTCACATAGGAGCTACAATAAATGAGGGATGTAATTGCCCTCATTAAAGTGGGAAACATACCAAAAATTTCATGTTAGATGATGTGTATACTTACCCTTTTAATATGGAGTACTTATAGATACCATTTCCTCTAGAGTACGAGCCACCAAAGTTTGACAAATATAAGGGGAAAGGTGACCCCAAAGCCCATTTGATAGAATTCTTTGTCACATGCCAACCGGTGGCCTATAAAAACATCTATCTTCTCTTGTTATTTCCATGAAGCCTAGCAAGGCAAGTATTAAAATAATTCCTAAAGTTTCCCAAGAAATTAGGATCTAATTTTGATGATCTTTTGGATAAGTTCATACAACACTTCTCTTACAATATCGAGCATGTGACTTCATTGGTAGATTTAACACAAACAAAATAGAAAGTTGGTGAAAGCTTCATAAGCTATTTATACCAATAGAGAGCCCTTAAAAATTGATTCACCCATAATATACCAAATAAATAACTAGCTATCATGTTTACCAAAAATCTACACAATGAGATATCTTACAATTTGGAGTTGCAATGTATGCACACATTCAAAGAGATCATTGAAAAAGGTTTGATGATTAAAATATACCTCATTAACAAAGGAATCATTAAACTAAACACATCAAATCAAATCCCAAACCAAAATCAAAACAATAGCCAGAATTAAAATCCAATCCAAGCACTAGCATCGTAGCAAACCCAGGCCAATAATTCTAATAGACCCAAGCAATTCAACCACAACAAGAATGTTATTGGTAATGGAGTAATAGAGTATTGACATGTTCAAACAGTGAAAACACCTCTTTTATAACCTATTCCATAACACATATATCCTAACCAATAACCTCTTCAAGAAACATAGCAAAAAAATAGCCCAACAAATGCAAAAAATGCCTTTGCAAAACCCTCTTCCAAGAAGAAATGTTCCAACTAAACATATTTTTAGAAATCTTGGAGATATTATTGAGATTGTGTTTCATAAAATTTTTGTAGCCAATTTGATCAGATGGCCTATTCTAAAGGCCAATTCCTAAGGGTGTTGACATTTTAAACTGGGACAAACTAAATGAATTTTATGAATATCATCAGGTCAACAACCATAATTTATAGTGATGTGTGTAAATAAAACATGTGATTGAGAATATGATAAAAAATGGAGAGATATAATTGGATAATGGAGCTTCCACATCCAATCAAAGCCTTGGCATTTATCCGAATCCATTTCCTCAACATGACAACCAATAACAATAACAAAAACAATGACCAGTGCAATATCAAAAACAACAACATCAATAACCAAGACCAAACCAACAATAGAATCAGTAGAACTAAAAGAAGAATAAACAACATAAAAATAATGGACAAAACTAAGGTCAAAATAATATAATCAACCAATAGACTTACCATGTAGTTACACATGACTACAACTCAATTACAGACCATATTTTAAGAGGTTGCATTTATACTATTTCCATTAATCCAAGACCAAATATCAATTATAAAATATTGTTTCTAATCATACCCGATCAACCAAACCATTTTGGTAATCCTTCCTTGACTTGGGAATGCACACAGGTGAAATAGCAAGTAGGGATTCCCATGTTAGGACCTTATACTGATAACTCATCATTAGACCATGACCATACACAAGTGCATCGATAATTGAGAATTGCCCTTTTTGGTCCCCCTTTACCATAATTTATTAGAAATAATGTTCCTTTACCTAATCATTATTGTGTAATTATAACTTGGCATTCAAATATTACCATACTAGGCCCACAACCATCTAACACTTCACATATCATCAAACCAGTTGTTCTACCTCAAAATAAACCATTTATCATTGTCCAAGTAAAAACATTTGAAATTGTGGAATAATTTCAAAATATGCCATCACTAATCTCCATTTCAGATTTGTTTCATACATCTACAATCCATAAAAACATCTTGACAAATTTCTTTGGTCAATCCATAATTTCAAATGACATATCTCCTAAAAAATTTCAATCTTTAGTTGGACATCTAGCTCCAGCCCAACAAGTAACCTTAAATCAAAGTGATATGTCATCCCTTGGCCCATTGCATAATAATCCATTATACATCTAATTCTACATAAAGAGGCACAAACTGAAACATGTCCTCATAGATAGTGGATTGGGTCTGAATATAGTGTCTCTAAAGCTTCTCAAGCTTCTCAGGTATACCTCAACAGATCTCCAAGTAGAAATAATCACCATCAAATCCTATGACAATAAAGAATGAGAATCATAAGGGACTATTATCTTTCTAATTATCATTAGGCCCTTAACACATTATATACTTTACCATGAGCTAGATCTCGATTTGTCATACAATATTCTTTTGGGTAGACCTTGGTTACACAAGATTTGTGCAGTCTCATCAACATTGCACTAGTGTATCATATTCTCCCATTCAGGGATGGAGATTAGTATTCTACGATATTTTCATATATATGAGCATTGAAAACATCTCAAGGCTAAGTTCAAGAGCTATAATTACTATTTTGGCATGAATCCAATCACCAAACAAGACAAAGGGTAAGAAATACTTGTTGATTTACTAAAGACTAGTTGCATTAACCCTAATACCCTTGATTCCTTTTCCCACATGCCACCTCCTAAAATGTCCAATAATTACACCATTTTAGATAAGGCCCAAGAGAATACTTTACCCATGACACCTTTCACATCACAAAACTTCCATAGAACCCCAAGTCATTTGGAAGACCAAAATCCAAACCACTCATGTAATGGCAAAGAAAGGGCAAAGGTCAAATACATAATCCAACACTTATCACTTTCATATTAGCCTCTAGAAAAGAAAAGGACCCTATTGAAGGAGATGAATCAGGGTTATATAATAAAAAAAATTGGCTGATTGTTATAAGAATTCCAAATAACCCATTTTTAATCAGATTATGGAAAATTAGGACTTTGAAGGAGGAGGCCTCGAGCCAAATCAACAGGGAACACCTGAGCCAATTTCTATGATTAAGTATAAAGGAACCTATATAATTGGATTTAAAATATCTAAGGGTGATACCATGTATCTTAATCAAGTTCCACCACTAATGACTAGTGATAATGATGTTAGTAATGAAGCAAAATCTGATCATAACCAATTCAATGACTTAGCCCAAACCAACCTATTTCAAAATAACACCATTTGTACCCTTTGACTAGTCATTCATAATAATCCACTACCATTACATTATCCCCAATTGATAGACTGGGACCAATAAGAATACAACATGCCAATTAATGACTTCCAGAATGATGAGGCCTTCTATGATTTTCTAGGCCTTAGGAATAATGTTCCGTTGGGATATCATAAATTAAGATTCTCAATCAAGTTGGATCCTAAAGCCTATTTTGGATAGTGGGTGAACACCCTTATCTAAAAACAAATAAATAAAACATTGATGTGCCAAAGTGAAATTTTTTTTGAGGCACAGTCTAACCAGGGAAAAAGTAAAAAGAAAGGCTAGTGAAGTGGTGAAAACCTGTTTCAGGTGCCACTAGATGGGGGTGTTCAACCTTCTTCAAATTCAAACCAAGAGACCACCAATAATGAACTTATCTATAGGTCCAATTTTAGTCTTTAGAGAATCAATATTTTGATCACATCATCTAGGATCATAAAAATGAATAGCCTATCTATGGATCTAAATTTAGTCTTGAAGAATAAAAATCCTTCGATCGAATCATACAAGAGTTTCCAACTATTTTTGTCACATGTACATATCTCCCCTTAGGGGATTCAAATTCATCATGCCTAAGATAACTTGAATAAAAATTCCTAATAGAGGAATTTGACATAGCCAAATAGTTCCAATCTTTGCCCACTATTTTTGAAGATGGTTCGACCCTTGTAGTGGAAGACACAATAAAGGTATACATAGGGTTCCTAGATGACCCAAAGTGGATTAAATTAGGTGTGTCTCTCACAGAGGAGTGTGAAGTCTTAAAAACCCTATTGAGTGAATTTGTAGATATATTTGAGTGGGCATATTATGAAATGTCTGGTTTGGACCCTACCTTAATTGTTCATCACCTTGTAGTACACCCTGATGCCAAACTAGTGAAGTAAAAATTATGAAAAATGCTTTCCTCATTTTTCTATATTGGTAAAGTTTTTTATTATTTTTGTGAAGCTAGTGTTTAGTTCCTAAAAAATAAATGGTATAGAATAAGGGAAAAAATATAATTTAATATAGTAAAATATTGATTTTTGTCAAATAAATTACATATGGAAATAAATAAACTTATCTAGAAAAATAGGCTGAAATGAATGATTCAAGAGTTGAAAACTATTACACAGGTTTGGGAAGATGTCAAGAATTTAGATCTATATTTTATTCAATTGAAGGATGGAAACACCAAAAATAGGACACCTCAAGGTCCAACGCTATAGTATAGGTCTTACCACTATTATCCAAACTGGTCATAGAAGTCTGAGTTTTCTAGGTTTTGCTCATTGCCCCTGTATCAATTTACTTATGAAATTTCAGATCTTGACTGTCGATGAATCTACTTCTAGAGATGATTTAACCTCCAACCCTAGGTTTATCTACACACATGAATAAATTAATACATCAAAATAAAAAGTGGGGGGGGGGGGGAATCAGGTTAGGAAAATAATGATCACACGATCTATAACCCATACTATCCTGATCATTGCCTACATTAACCCTCAAACTAGGGTCTCAGATTCAATGTAGTTCTCCCTTAAGAAACATGCATAATAAATGTGCATGGAAGATGAAAGAATGAAATTTATCCTGAGCCCTTCCTTGATCAAGCATGAAAATATATGTGTGATGCAAAATATTGAGTTATACTATTGACTAATTTTTAATTGTGTACTGTGCCAAAGTAGTAAGTGCTAGATATAAAATGCCTTGTCTAGTCCTTTATATAGGAGACTCTTTATTTCAAATTTATGAGCTTTATTTTCATTTGGTTGATATTAGGAAAACTTAAGGATGAAGCTAAGAAGGGATTAAAACTCACTAAGTGAGGGAAACTAATTGTTGGAGCTAAAAATGCCATTAGATAAGAGTGATAGAAATGGGACTAGGGTCCAATGTTATACTCCAACCCTATCACTCATATCCTATAGGATTGAGACTTAGGGGGATGGAATAATCATGGGAAATGGGGTTTGGCTAAGCTAGAATTAGGTCTTAGAGTCTACAAATGACTAGGAATCAACAAAAAGATGACTCAAGCATGAAACAAGATCATGAGAAGTAAAACAAAAAGACATGGCTAAATGTGAAAAAGGCCCATAATCTCTAATCAGAGTCTCTTGTGAAATGAATATGAAAAGACGTGATATGTGTGGTCACTTGACCAATTTAGGGTGTCTACATTTTCCCCCCTTTTATTATAGTGATGCAATGAAATGCAGTACTAAAATAAAAAAGAAAATAAAATGTGTACCTGAACTTACCTACATAGAAATAAATGTGTTGTAAAGGGTCTAACTCACTTCCTGACTAGTGAAGTGGATGGAGAGATGAATAGTGTCTAGAAAAAGAAAGAATCCTTGAAATAGATGCCCCTTGTACTGAATTTGGAAGTGGAATCTATGTAACATGGAGGAGGGAAATGCTTTCCCCCTATGTTGAATCTAGATAAAAATGAGGAATGCTCAAAGGCCCAAAACCAATGTTTGTCCTCTATCCCACATAAACTCATGTAATTTGGAATGCATGTATAGAATTTATATGATGTGAAGAGAAAAATCTATTATATCCCCACTCTAAATATCTAAAATATAACTTAGAAATGTTTAGAGGCCTAAAAATAATATATGTCCCTTATCCTGTACAAACTCATGTACTCTAAGTCTAGGTAATGTAACGGACCAACCACTATAGATGGTTTTTCAGTCTAGCTTGGTGACAACTTGGGTACAACTAGGTGTAATATAAAACTCTGGTCAATGTGTAAGAATAGAATGGCATGTCTTGTCATTACATCTATATAATGTTGTATGATGAAGAACATGAACATCTGTGCTATGCCTCCAAATCTTGTATGTGAGTGATGCATCTATATAATTTGGTAATCTATATAACCACATGTGATATGACTTATCATCCCTTACCCCATGTGAAAAACTAGAGATCAAAACACTATGCCTATAATCTATTATCTGGTCCTTTAACTGTGTCATGTTATATGAATTTGTATGTGTGAGATGTGTAGTAATATACATTCCCCCAAATCTGGTATCTGAGTCTAAATCTATATTGAAGTCACTGTGAATCCATATAATCTAAACCACTATATCTAAATAGTCTATGTATCTATAAACTAAAGGTATATCCCCTTGAATGCCCTATTAATGTTAAGTGACCCACATAATATGAATTGGAGGTGTAATACCATGGTGTATCCAATTATGAAAGTGGGTGGGCATGTTGGGTGAGTGTAGGAAGAGTAAGAATGATGCACCCTTTTGGGAAGAGGGAAAAAATTTTGTGGTAGAGGAGGTCAAGCCAAAAGTGATTACTAGTGGTGTAATGATAGAAACAAGGTTGGTATATATTGAATTAATTAAGATGTTATTTGATTGATTAAACTAAATTATTGAAATTAGAACAAGTATTGATTGGTGATGATCAAGATATGTGTTTGAGTATAAATGAAGTATAAAGATGTGTGTATCATAGCAGGAAAATGAAGTAGTAAGAAAGCAAATATCATGTGATGTTGAAGGTATCATTTTCATGATTCCATTGAAAAATATGGTTTGAAAAAAGGAGTTATGGGGTTCAAGTTATAGGCAAAATGGTATTTTACTTTGATTGGGAAAGTTGGGTAATACAGGAAGTTGGATTGATTCTTGATTCATTTATGTATTGACTAGTTTGAGATTTGGAGCTCTAGAGTGAAAGATATGCCAAGGAGATAAGCACCTACCATGACCTAATTTAAGCAGTTGGCAACCCAGGTTTAGGCTAGTGGTGATGTTACCCTAGTAAGTAGCTAAAACATGTGATTTTTGCCTATTTAAAAGATTGTTTTTTTATGTTTTTGAGATATTTAAAGTGCCCTAAAATTTTTTTGACTAGTTATAGCACTCCCATCCTACATTTAGCACTATTTTCTAGGTTTCAATGATTTTATCTAAGTTACAACACCCCTGTCTAGTACTGTTGTCTTGTACCCAGTGCTGTTGTCCTAGAGGCTTGATTTTGTGAGATGTTGCTTGGTTATTTGTTGTTATTTTTATTTGGCTAGTGATTTGGAATTTTGGGTTGATAAATATGTCATTTTTGGTGTTTTCAAGGTGAGGTGTAGATGAGAGAGTTATGTAGGGGTCAAGTAATGGAGACATTAAGTTTGTTACCATTGTCTGTTGATGAGAGAGCCATCCTATATAGGGCAAGGCTGGGTCATGTGTGTGACTTAGGTACAATGAAATGGGATAGATATCTAATTATTGACTTGTGTGAGAGTTGGAATGTAGATACATGTACTTTATGGATTCTTATAAGGGAGACAACTATGAGTCTAGAGGATGTGTATCATATTTTACATTTACTGATTAGTGGATGGCATGTGACATTATAGGATGACATGAGTGCTGATGATATTGATTATGCATCCTTATGTTTTATTGGTATGCCCTCAAGTATACATTAGATAGATAGTGATAGTGATGTATTATTGTCAATTATTATGTAGTCCAATGTTCTGTGCTTGTAAAAGTGGTTGGTTGTGTTAGCATCATTTATTGTTATGGATGGGAATGGAGTGTCTATTGCATATAGGATGCATAGGATTGTGTGTAGTGTTGAGGTATATGGCATTATGTTCTCATGGGGTAGTACTATGCTTGACCACCTAAATAGGGATATTTATGGGTTTATATAAGAGTAATTTAGTGGTGGATTAAGTTCAATGATGTTATTGCATTATTGGCCTTATGAGCACATAGAGGTTATGAAACCAATAGGATTACTGAAGGAGAGGTGGGAACCTCCACATCCATTTGGGGATTAGTGGATGAGTACATTGGCTATCTGATCTCTTAGGATGGATCATTATAGATGTGTGCTAGATAGACTAGTGGCTAGTGACATTATATGGAGTCCTTATAGAGGATTTCCTAGGTGAGTTGAGGATAGAGTGTAATTATAGTATATAAGGGTCAATTATTGGATACATGACCAATAGGTTGGAGTGTATGATCACTTTTAGTATGAGCACATAACTAGACATTTTGGGGTACCACAAGATGTGCCCCCTATAATATGGGTATGGGTGAGGAGTGCATGGGCACTAGTGAGGGTAGAAACTCATGTGAGGCCCACAGAGGTTGAGCTAGCACTATTACCTTTAGATGCATGGGATGTAGCTATAGACATTCCTAATGTGGATGATATTGGATGATCTAAACTCAAAATCTTTGGTTGAAATATAATTCAATAAATAAGAACAAGATAATTCAAATAATGTTATCTCTGAGAAGAGATGTTTTATTGGTCAAATTTACAGACCCAAACATATGATTATCTTTGAGAAGAGATGTCTCCTTTCCATTTTGGGTTACATATTAATTTATACATGTTTTCAAGGTGAGAGGAGGATATGTAAGGTCACCAATCTCAGTTATATTAAGTGGTTTGACTCCCACAATTTACAACAATACAAAATCTGAGGAATTACTATTTTTAGAAACTTACTATTTTTAGACTACATACTAAAATTGAAATTTGGGGCACTTCCATTAGGTTTTCAGGGGTAAAAATTCATTAAGTGGTTCTCAATGCCATCTCACAATGTTTCCCTCATTATTATATTTCCAATGGTTCAAATGGTGAGTCAATTGGAGCTACGGTTCAAAAGTTATGGTTGCCAGAAGTTCCATCATCAATTGGGGTGGACCCGTCACCCAAATTGTCACCTGAATTGTTTCCCAGATCATTAATCCCTCCTTGAGAAGCAATGGTCCCCATTTCATCAAGATTTTTCATCAAGTGTGGTATTTTTACTTCAATTTTGTTCCTGATGCATACTTGGAATGCACTGTGATTTATGGAACTATGCAAGGCCTGATTGTTCATCTTCTGTCTGACCATCAGTCTGTGGATGGAAGGCCATGAACTTTTTCATATTGGTATCTATTTGATTCTATTATTATGTTTTTTGTGTAGTTATGGATGTAACATTTTCCCTTTTGGATTTTTGTGGCTTGACCACCATGAGAACAAATTTCTTGGCACTAATCAGAGAGACAGATGTAGAAGGTGGTACCCTGTAGCACCATGTTCCAAGAGTGAGAGTGATCCTTCAAGTTCTTGATTCATCGATGCCATGTCAATCATAAATGAATGGCTGACCAAAGAGTACATCACAAACATCTAGATTGACTACATCACATAAGACCTCACCTTTGAAAGGTTTTATTGCATATGAGAGAAGACATTGGTGGGTGACATAGAGGTTTCTCCCTAGACTCAACCATCCAATACTGTATGGCTTTGGGTGAGGCTTCATGGATATATTTAGGCTTTTCACAATATTAGCATAGATTAAATTATTTTGACTTCCACTATCAAGAATGAAATTTAGAGGCTTACCTTTCACCCATAACTTATAGTGAAACAACCTTTCCTTGTCATCTAGCCTCTCCTCATGGGTCTATGATGAAGCAACAATGGCATCAAGTTTAACATCTATAATCTCTTCTTCAACCTCTTCAACTGCAGGGTCTATATGAGGTAGAATAGTGGATGTTGAGGATTGTGATTCAAAAAGTAAGGACTTGATGGCTTGACATTCTTCTTTGGAGTGAGTTCCATATTTATGATAATCACACCACTTCCCAGTCTTTCCTTCCTTTTTCTTCCAATTTTGGCCTCGTGTTTGACCTTCTTTGTCACTTTTCCATTTTTAAGGTTAACTCTTTATATTCATTCTTCCATGCTTCTGCTCAATCTTCACTTTGAACTTGTATGCCTCACTGAGGTTTTCCAAATTAAAGAGTTCCATTTCTCCCTGTATGTACCATTATAGTCTATATGTACCATTATAGTTTGCCACTATATTTGAGAACCTTATGTTTCTCACTTTCTTGGATACCCAATCTCACAAATAGAGAATTAAAAATATCAGTGTAATTTTGAACAAATTACTCCTTACCTTGGTGAAGTTGTTGCCACTCTATATATAGATCATCATATGCTCAAATGGGGTAGTATTCTTCCTTCACATCTTCTATGAAATCATCCTAGGTAGGTTCTATCTCAAGACCAATATCATCTACACTGAATCTCTTTTTGTACACTTCCCACCAATTTTTGACAAGCAATGATGCTTTCAAAAGAGCAAAAGTGATCTTCTCTTTATCAATGAATTTATTTACAAAAAAATAAGAAGATAATTGATCCAACCAATTTTATACTACATCAGTATTGATTTTGGCTTCAAATGTAGGGATATCAAAATTCCCCTGAACCTTGAAAGGTGTTGGGGCACTGAAAGGATGTGGGGGTGCAGATGAGGAGCCATAATTTCTCATCAATATTTTTTAGAGAATTTGAGTGAATTGTTGTAGTATCTTTGCTTACTACTGTTGGAGAGCTTCATTCACCATTTCCTTGAAAGGATTGGATGTCTCAGTGTTTTCTGCCATTTGAAGTTGTTTGGAGTGAATAGGTGGATAGTTTATTGGTTCTATTTTCCACCTACGCTTCCTATAATCTAACCTCATCCTCAAGATCATACACTCTAAAGAAAAACCACTCTGATACCACTAATACAAAAATTGAAGGATTTGGTTGAAATATAATTCAAGAAATAAGAACAAGACAATTCAAATAATGTTATCTCTGAGAAGAGATGTTTTATTGATCAAATTTGCAGACCCAAACATATGCTTATCTCTAAGAAGAGATGTCTCCTTTCCATTTTGGGTTACATCTTAATTTATACATGTTTTGAAGGTGAGAGGATGATGTGGAAGGTCACCAATATTGAGGGAGATTAAGTGGTTTAACTTTCATGATTTACAACAATACAAAATTCAAGGAATTACTATTTTTAGAAACTTACTATTTTTAGACTGCACTACTAAAATTGAAATTTGGGGCACTTCCATTAGGTTTTCAAGGGTAAAAATTCATTAAGTAGATATCAATTATATTTCATGACATTCCCCTCATTATTATATTTCCAATGGTTCAAACAACGAGTCAATTGAAGCTACGGTGCAAAAGTTATGGCTCTCAGAAGTTCCATCATCAATTAGGGTGGACCCATCACCCAAATTGTCACCTAAAATGTTGCCCAGATCATTCCTCCCTCCTTGAGAAGAAATGGTCCCCATTGTATCAATATTTTTCATCAAGTTTGGTAGTTTTACTTCAATTTGATTCTTGATGCATACTTGGAATGGACTGTGATTTATGGAACTATGCAGGGCCTGATTGTTCACCATTTCTATCTAACCATTAGTCTGTGGATGGAAGGCCATGAACTTATTTAGATTGGTATATATTTTATTCTATTTTTGTGTTGTTTGTGTAGTTAGTATTTATTTTTCCTTCAAATTTAGGGATATCAAAATTCACCTGAACCTTGAAGGATGTTGGGACACTGAAAGGATATCGGGGTGCAGATGAAGAGCCAAAATTTCCCATCGATATTTATTGGAGAATTTGAGTGAATTGTTGTTGCATATATGATTGATAATATTGGAGGGATTCATTCACCATTTCCTTGAAAGGATTGGATGTCTCAGTGTTTTCTGCCATTTGAAGTCATTTGGAGTGAATAGGTGGATAGTTTAATGGTTCTATTTTCTACCCAAGATTCCTGTAATCTAACCTCATCCTCAAGATCATACACTCTAAAGAAAAACCACTATGATACCATTGATCCAAAACTCAAAAGATTTGGTTGAAATATAATTCAATAAAGAAGAAAAAGACAATTCAAATAATGTTATCTCTGAGAAGAGATGTTTTATTGATCAAATTTGCAGACCCAAACATATGCTTATCTCTGAGAAGAGATGTCTCCTTTCCATTTTGGGTTACATATTCATTTATACATGTTTTTAAGGTGATAGGAGTATGTGTAAGGTTACCAATATTGAGGTATATTAAGTGGTTTGACTTTCATGATTTACAACAATACAAAATTTGAAGAATTACTATTTTTAGAAACTTACTATTTTTAGACTGCACTACTAAAATTGAAATTTGGGGCACTTCCATTAGGTTTTCAAGGGTCAAACTTCATTAATCAAAGCTCAATACCATCTCATGACATTTCCCTCATTATTATATTTCCAACGGTTCAAATGGCGAGTCAATTTGAGCTACGGTGCAAAAGTTATGGCTCCTAGAAGTTCCATCATCAATTGGGGTGGACCCATCACCCAGATTGTCACATGAATTGTTGCCTGGATCATTGGATGTATGATTCATATAATTCATGGTGGTTGAGGCATTGATGGGCTCCATTATACCCTATCGATGGATGGGATGCTCTTGAGTATGAGTATCTTGTGTCAATCCAGATGATGGGAGGTAAGTAAAAACTATATTTTAATTGTGTATAAGTTTGTGCTTTAGTTTGATTTAAAAGTATATATCTAATGTAGTGTTGTAATTTTATGTGTAGGTGGAGTGGGAGGTGCTCAAGATAAGGCACATATTGGGGTGGGAAGTAGAGATGATGACTATTGGGAGACCATCATTAAGTCTACACTCTAAGAACTCACATGGCATGTTCCTAATGATGTAGTGGAGGAGGATTTGATAGAGCGAGTAATAGTGATAGCAGGTGTTCATGCTCATTTTTCTGATAGAGATGATATAGTGACAAATACATATGTTAGAGTAGTAAGAGAGAGATAAGCTAAAAGTTGAGCTAGATAGGCATAAGATGCCTCCACTTGATTATAGATCAATGAGTATGAGGATTATATATGAGTACATGGAGCTTTAGAGGTGGTATACAAACTTGCATTAGGAGCATGGTTAGCTACTAGAGTGAGAGAGTCATTGTAAGAGGAATTTAGGAGCTTGAGGAGGTGCAATGCCATTTAGTGATAGAGTGGATTATGGAATTAGTATTGATGGGGAGAGTGAGATTGAGAGTGAGGGCTTCACACCCATTCATGATTTATTATACTTGATGTGATGTATATGTTTTGAAAACATTGTTATATATATATACTAGTTTTGATTTTGACTTATGTGTACTATGTTATGGATTTTGGACTAGATTGGTGTATTTATTGCAAATGGTTAATTAGAAATAGTTGATTTGATATTGATGTTAAGGTTGTATATGTTTGGTAAAATGGTACTTGGGATATGTGAATTGATTATTCATGATAAGTGTGATGTTAGTTTTGATTTTGAATAGTATATGATAAAAAAATTGTTGTTTTATAATTTTTAAATTGATTTGGTAAAGTAAATTGGTTTAAGATTGATAAAATAGGATATTGGTAAGGTCAGGATTTTGATAAGATGGTTTATCTAGGGATGGCCATTTGGAACTAAGAATGTTAGTTTTTATTAGAAGGAGATGCAAGAGAGCATTATGTGCTCAATTCCTTGAGAGTGGCTCAAGAATACAAAGGTTAGTCCTTTGTCTTCATCATTACCTACTAAGTGAATCTATGGAATCATGCATGTGTTAATCAATGTTTAGTATGTGTGTCCAATCCCTCTAAGTAGGTGGCTCAATAATACAAAGGCTAGCTAGTCCTTTGGCTCTATCATTACCCTATGAAGTGAAGCTATAAACTGATGTCGATATGAATGTGTGTTGTGTATCTATCTAAATCTTGATGGCTAATTGAACAAGTGCCCATACTTCTCATGATGTGTAAGAACATACATTTTATCTGATAATATTTTTTGTGCACTAATTATAGTTTTGCATGAAGACTCTACCAAATATAACCTTACTAGATGTGCAATTAAAGTTTTGTGTTGTGAAGAAGGTTTATTTATCCATAATTATAGTGTATTTTTGAATGAAATAGTACCCTGTGGCCGCTACTTTGATACATATGACTAAGTGATAGATTGAGATGGAGTTGAAACCTATGATGATGGCTCATCTAATCTCAATTGTATCAGGTTGATATGTGAGACAAGACTCTAAAAAATCAATCATAGTGAATATCTCTCTAGAGCAATACTCTGTGATGTGGGTTCATCTAATCTTAACTATAGTGGGTTGTTATGTAAGACAGAACTCAAAAAACTTAACTGTAATGAATATCTCTCTGGAATGGTACTCTACTATGGTGTTTGTGACTATGTTGAATATGTATATATAACTTCACTATGTACTCCTTAGAAGACAATGCTATATGTAGGTTGCTCTCATTGTTCTACTTTCCAAACCTTTTGAATAGGTAGAATAAGAGATCTCCTATGAGGCTCTATCCTAGAACCCACAATATTTTCATGATGAGTGACTGATGATTCCTATAAAAGAATGTCCTAGGATTACTCAGCCATGGAGGAATGAGGTCTATAAATCCATGATGGAAGAGATCTTGGTGTCCCTTATGTAAATACTATGATGCCATTATCAACACATGTATTAATGCAATCCCTAAGTCCATAACAATCATTATCTTTGTGTCCATGAATACGATGATAATTACAAAAGGGATGATGTGGTTATCTATGTAAGAGATGTGGATCCTATTAATGATTATAATGTAATGTAATTAACCTCCTATCTAGTAGTGTTGATAATATGACACATGGACTATCCTACTCTGAATCAAACTATAATGGTGCCTTGCTTCTATTCTCTATAGTGCATATTATAGGTTATGCTCTAGAAACTAGTTCTCTATTCTTAATTGGTTGATTTTCTAGTTAAGGTCTCCTATCTTGTTTAGGACATGGTGGATGCCATATGCTAGGAGCTATAGATGGAGGTATTGATGTGAAGTCTATAGTAATTCAATCAATTGAATCTACCTCAATCTCATTTTCTTTTCCAAGGATATAACTATATAACATAAGTGCCTAAAAGAGGAATTTATCTGATATAATATATGCTTGAGGAGAGGTTGATGAGTCTAATTAATAAAGATATGTTGAATATATAAATATATTGGTTTATAGATCAATCTTAACATGTGTATCTTGAATCGTAAGAAATAATCACTAACTAGCTCTAAAGTATTTTGATGCAATGTGGCAAGTTTCTCATATGTAACATGAGGGCCCATGTTTTCTATGTAATATCTAATAAATACCTCCTCTAAGTCATCATATGTATGTAAGGATCCAATAGGGAATAGATAAAAGAGCCATTTATTTTCTCTCCCCACTAATGTCTACTAAAATAATTTGAGTAGAATCAAAGGACTCGCGTGAGATGGCAAATCTTTTCAAAAGGCTTGAAGGTGTATGAATGGATCTCCAGTTACATCAAAGTGAGGCAATGATGGTATCTAGAAATGTTTATTCAATGAATCTTTTACAAATGTCTTTGGAATATGGTTACCATATAAATCATTGGCATCCATCTAAGATTTATAACTCTTGTTTTCCAAGGTAAGTGTTAGGTTGTGGAGCTAAAAGCTTCACAGGTATGCAAACATGGAGGAGGAGGTTACTGAGTGTCACAGTAACCGGCATCAGTCAGGCCAACTGATGTTAGGCAGAGGTAGATAGGAAGATGTTGACATCGGTCATGAATCAGCTGACGTCAGTCATCTCCAGATAGACAGCGATCGACGTCGGTCGCCTGTGCGGTTCCATAACTGCTAGTTGACGAACAATTAGTTTAACAAACCAGTTGTTTACATGTAAAAGACTAATTTTAGTCTTAAGCTGTGTTTCTAATTATTGTAATTAGGAATTATAATTATTGTTTGCATGGGATCTATATAATAGACTCATGGAGCTGTATTGTAATCAAGGACAAGGAAGAGATCCTTTCAATTGTAAGATCTAGGTTTGTAGGTGTGCAAAACTAGGTTGATCTATAGGTGTTGCAAGATCAGGTTAGATCTACATGGTAAGTAAGATCATTTGATTTTCAGGTTGTTGCAAGTTTAAGTGAGATCTACTTGAAGTACTTTGAGTACTTGTGTACTGGCAGTATTGTTACTGACTAGTGGAGGTGAACAACAACTCTGTGTTTGAGTTGTTTGTTGTGACCGTAATTGAGAGAGAGAACTCTTGAAGGAGAATTACTAGGAGCCCTACAGGTGTGGGAAGCCCTAGAGGTGTGGGAAGAGTGTGGCATCTTCTTTATTGTATTTTCTTTCTGGATGAGTTGAATACAAGATTGCATTGTCTCTCAAATTCTGTGTTGTTTTTGATTTCTAGTTACTTGTTACTTCTGGTTAAATTCCGTGTTTAGTTGCTTATACAAGGTAATCAATTGTGCTCCTAATCCTGAACAAAGTGGTATCAGAGTGAGGTTACAGGGAACAGGTTTGTGTTTGATTACAGGTCACTCTCAGGGGTTTTTAACTGAGTGGGAGTAAATCAATGGCAGAAGAAAGTAAGCTAAGAATGGAGAAGTTTAACGGCAAGAATTATCAATTATGGAGGATGAAGATAGAATATTATCTGTATCAGAAAGATCTATACTTACTATTGGGTGGGGTTGCATGCAAGCCCATGAATATGAAAGATGAAGAATGGAATGTTCTTGATCGGAAGGCTCTGGGATCTATAAGGTTGAGCCTGGCATCGTCTATGATTTCCAGCTTATCATAGGCTAAGACAATGGTAGAGTTAATGGAATCTTTGGCAAATTTATATGAAAAACCCTCAGCTTTGTATAAGGTATTTCTTATGAAGCAATTATTTAATTTGAAAATGTTGGAAGGTGGATCTGTACACAATCATCCTAGTGATTTCCATGGTTTGGTAAACCAGTTAGTTTCAGTCAATATTGTTTTTGATGATGAAATTAAGGCTCTCTTAATCTTATGCTCATTACCTGAAAGTTGGAATAGTTTGGTAATGGCAGTTAGAAATACTGTGTCTGCTTCAAATATCTTAAAAGTTGATGATGTTGTTAGTGTAATCTTGAATGAAGAAATTCGTAGGAAAAGCACAGGTGAATCATTAGGGAATGCTTTAAGTGTTGAAAGTAGGGGAAGGCAAAGAGAGAAGATCGAGCAAGGGAGATCAAGGTCAAAGATAGGCAGGAGATCCAAATCCAGGTATGGCAGAATATTCTGCTAGAAATGTGGAAAGTAAGGGCATGTAAAGAAAGATTATAGGTTGGTTAAAGATCAACATGAAGGAAATGAAGAAGCAGATGTTGCAGATATTGTTGCACAGGATGCTCTTATATGTTCCTTGGATAAAGTGGAATCTTGGGTTTTAGATTCTGGTGCCTCTTTCCATGCAACCCCAAATAGAGCATCTTTTCATGATTATGTCCAAGGGGACTTTGGAGAGATTTATTTAGGGGATGGTAAGCCTTGTTAAATGGTTGGCAAAGGGAAAGTGCAGCTGAAATTGCAGACGGGCAACACATGGGTGTTGAAGGAGGTCATGCATGTCCCAGTCCTAAAGTGGAACTTGACTTCTGTTGGAAAGTTGGGTGATGAGGGATGCATAGTAACTCTCACAGTGGACTCTTAGAAAGTTTCCAAGGGTGCACTTGTTTTAACAAGAGGTAAGAAAGTAGCTACTCTTCATCTATCTACTTGTATTACTAATTCTCCTTCTGGTTTATCTACTTTAGCTGTAGATTTGAAGATGTGGCTTCGTAGGCTTGGTCACATGAATAAGAAGGGGATGCATGTTCTTGAGTCAAAAAGTAAGAGTTCAGATCTGAAAAGCATAGATCAAGATTTTTGTAAGCAACAGAAGAAAGTGAGGTTTCTTGATACACATGCTACAAGAAAGGATCAAGTCTATTGCACAAAGAGGAAATCTAATGTTTTTGACAAGAATAGGAAAGCCTTGGTTTTCTAGGAGAAGATGACAGATAGAGATCAGTCATAAGGGCTAAATAATTCTGAGTAGGGAAATTTGGATAGGGTTTTGATCCAAGGTAAGCTCATGGGTAAAAAGTCATCACTCACAAGAAAACACAATTACTGACGTTGATCAGGTGGAACTGACGTCGAATAGGTAGGTACCAAAATCGGTCATGTGTAGACTAGAGTCGGTGGTGTCGGTCAGGTGGTGATCGATGTTGGTCAAGGAACTGGCATCAGCGACTAGGTGGACACTGATGTCGATCAAGGAACCAGCGTCGGTGATCAGGTGGGATCAACATCGGTCAGGTGCAGACTAGGGTTAACCAGAAAATGGATTTTGGGTGGACAACAAGTTGTCAAGGGGTCTTAAATGCCCATGAGGAGGACTAAAAGGGTAAGTAAGCCTCAAATTCATTATTCCCCTTCTTTAGACTACTTATTGCTCATTGATGGTCAAGAACCAGGAAGTTTTAAAGAAGTAGAGCAGGTAGAATCTAGGAAACAGTGGGAGCATGGCATGAATGAGGAATTTGATTCCTTGGATGAGAACCAAACGAGAGATTTGGTAGAGTTGCCAGCTGGAGAGAAAGCACTGAAAGATGAACGGATTCCCAGGTTAAAGAAGAGAGAGAATGGACACATGAGATGAAAGGCCAAGGTATATGGTCTTGATTAGGCTACAGGACAATGGAGGTTTAACCATTGTGTTTCCTTTACCAGGTTGGATAATATTAGCTACATTATCTTGTTACTGTATGTTGTGTGTATTCTTGTTGTAGGGTCACACATGCAGGGAGTTGTTGAGCTAAAGGTAAAGTTAGTTCAGAGGTGTGCCATGAAGAATTTGGAAGTAGCAAAATACTTTGGCATGAGTATTCCTAGAGACAAGGAAGATCACACATTGATGTTGTCTCAGGATGATTGTGTGAATAAGGTAGTGGTGAGGTTTAAGATGCGAGATGCAGAACTAGTTAGCACACCTATGGATGGATAGTTCATAGAATAGTGTTCCAATTCACATGATGAGGTTGAGTACATGTGTACTAGACCTGAGTTTTCCCAAGCAGTGGGTGTTGTCAGTGATTTCATGGCCAATTCGAGAAAGAAGCACTGGAAAGCAGTTTAGTGGATTCTTAGGTATTTGAGAGGGACTAGTAGCAGGGTCAAGCACTATGGATGTGGCTAAGGACTTGGATGATAGGTGTAGCACCACAGGATGTGTGGTGGTTGGTCTTTAAGATTAAACTTGAAGAGGGATACAAGCCAAGAAACAAAATTAGACGATGTATAGGTATAAGTACAGGTGCAGTTATTTATCTCCAAGTGGGAAATTGTTAGGTTGTGGAGTTAAAAGCTTCATAGGTATGCAAACATGGAGGAGGAGGTTGCTGAGTGTCACAATAACCAGTGTTAATCAGGCCAACTGATGTCAGTTAGAGGTAGACAGGAAGCTGCCAACATCGGTCATGAATCGGCCGACGTTGGTCATCTCTAGACTGATAGCAATTGACATCGGTCACCTGTGCAGTTCCAAAACTGCTAGTTGATGAATAGTTAGTTTAACGAACTAGTTGTTGCATGTAAAAGACTAATTTTAATCTTGAGTTGCATTTCTAATTATTGTAATTAGGAAGTCTAATTATTGTTTGCATGGGATCTATATAATAGACTCATGGGGTTGTATTGTAATCAAGGACAAGGAAGAGATCCTTTCGATTGTAAGATCTAGGTTTGTAAGTGTGTAAAACCAGGTTGATCTGTAGGTGTTGCAAGATCAGGTTAGATCTACATGGTAAGTAAGATCGTTTGATTTGAAAGTTGTTGACAGTTCAAGGGAGATCTACTTGAAGTAATTTGAGTACTTGTGTACTGGCAGTATTGTTACTGACTGGTGGAGGTGAACAACCACTCTGTGTTTGAGTTGTTTGTTGTGACCGTAATTGAGAGAGAGAACTCTTGAAGGAGAATTACTGGGAGCCCTAGAGGTGTGGGAAGCCCTAGAGGTGTGGGAAGAGTGTGGCATCTTCTCTATTGTATTTTCTTTCTGGATGAGTTGAATACAAGATTGTATTGTCTCTCAAATTCTGTGTTGTTTTTGATTTCTAGTTACTTGTTACTTCTGGTTAAATTCCGTGTTTAGTTACTTATGCAAGGTAATCAATTGTGCTCCTAATCTTGAACAGTAAGGAGATGTACTTGGTGTTGTAATTCACCAACTACATGCATCAAATAAATAATCTCTTAGGATGGTATATTATCATCTTGAAGAGGTTCATTTAATCATTGAATTTGATCATTAATTTTAGCCATGGGAATGCTACATTTGGCAATTGGATCACAAACAACAGGTGTGCTCACTTGAACCTTTGGAGGAATGGTAACTTGGATGTTGGTAGAGGGATGTGGGCTATCATTATTTTTAGGTGAAGAGTGAGAAACAGGTTCTACTATAGTAGGGGGTGGCTTGGGAGATTCATTAGTATATTTATGTTTTAGTGAATCACATTCTAATTGAGTAGAGGATGGGATGTTATCATTAACATGTGCATTATTTTAAATAGAATCATGTATAGAAGTATAAACAACATTTTATAGTACATTATGTTTGAGAGGAAGAGTGAGAGAAGAGTTAGAAACATGAGATGCATTTTCTTATTCACTATGTACATAAGAATCATCATTATTCCATGCATTATCACATGTTTTAATGAATCTTTTGCTTATTATGGAGAAAAGGAAAAGAAGAAACTAAGTACAGGTATGGTTAAGAAACTTGATTAATAGTGCATGCATTGAATCAAAAGATTATAAAGAGATCCTCTTTGGCTTGGGAGTATGACCTATGGATAAGAAAGCACTAAAGAAAACTTATTTGTTAGACAGATAGTTGGGTGGATTGCCTAGCGATAGCTAAATCCTAGAATCAAAAGCATCCTTATGAGCTATCAATCCACATGTTTTAAATAATTAAGTTTAAAAACAAAAAAATAAAAGTACTTGCATAAATTAATAAAAGGGTAATAAAATTAAATAAAAGAGTGCTTGCTAAGAAATATGCTAAAAATGATTAAATTAGTGATAAACTAATCAATACTAGTGCTAGAGGGTTAGGGTATGCTTCAAAAAATTAGAAAGGGGGCCATAGACAGTCAAAAACACAAAAAAATAGATTTGATTGGGTGTAGGTAGGTGAAATGATATTGTTGGTTTTTGGTGTTATAGTGACCATCAGCAATTAGGGTGACCATCAACGGTAAAGGTGACCATCAATGGTTGAGCAAACTGTCAATGGTTGAGTCAACCATCGACGATTACTATGTGAAGATCTAGGTGGATAAATTGCTAATTAAGAAGATCCAAAAGATGGATTCTAAGAGGTGGATAAGGCCTGGGTTGATTTTGAAATGGAAATAAAGTAAATTAATGCTAAGAATCAATTACTTATCTTACTAGCAGTTTATTAGGTGGATGGTTGAAGTAGTTGGTTGGTGGGTAGAATCTAGATTGATTTTGATAGAGTAATGGTACCTAAAGGCTTGATCGAGAGGTATTGGAAAATTGACTCTCTAATATGATTGTTGAAGATGATTGAGTTGTAAGAAATAAACTCCTGGATACACAAGCTCTTAATGATATTTGTAGATGTCTTTTCACCTCTTTACTCCTCTCTCTTATAGGCAAGGTGAGAGAGTTTCAACAACACATGAACTGAGCCTCCTAAAATTAAATTATCCATGCAATAGCTAATAATTATAATTAGATGGGATATAATTATAAAATAAAATTAGGTGGTTTTCATAATTTTGGTTGAGGAGGTGCACCCCAATTGTCGATGATCAGGGTGACCATTGATGGTTACCCCAACAGTCAGTGATTGAGTGTTGAGGGGAAAAAGGGCTAAAAGGTAGGGTTGATCTAGTTAAGTTAAACTTGGATATGGGCTAGGTTGATTAGGGGTCAAAAGGTGATATTGGTCTTGAGAGGGTTCTAGTGTATTTTTGGGGAATTATGACATTCAAAATCACAGTGTTTAGATTTTTGGTGTCTATATTTTGCCCCTTTTTTATGAAGCTTTGGATCAATAAGCTGCAAAACAAAAATAGAGTGTTGGTCAGAGGTCTATTGATTTCTTCAAGTATGGGAGGAGGTGCTTCCCCTCAAATGAAGAGGTGATGAGCTAAAGCAAAATTAGGTATGGGTTTGACAAGTGGCTGATAAGGATTCACTAAGAGGTGACAAAATGTGGGTGGGCATTCAAGACACAAATGTGTGCACAAAATGTGACTAAGTGTGATATCCAAGATCACAAATAAACTAAGGTTACCAATATTAGTAAAAATAAGGTTGGTTTTAGAGGTACGAGTGACCAGTGTATCGCATGATTGCATTTAGGCATGATGGTAGGGTATACGTATTAGCCACTTAGATAGGTTAGTGTTGCCATGGGTATCCAAGGTAGGAAGTGCTCTTGTGGTAAACACAAATTGGGAAAGTGTCATGGGTATCTGAGGTAGTAAGTGATCCTAAAAGACATAAGTGGGTCAAGTAAGTACAAGGTGGCACAAAATTTAAATGGTCAACATGTAAAAAATGGTTAGTGCAGTTAAAAAGACCACACAAGGTCATCATAAAACACATGATAATTTGGGTTGAAAATGACCAACATCAAGGTGGAGGTGGCCTAATGGGTGGTTGGAGAAGGGTAATCTCCAAAAGTTTAAATTAGGTATGGGGCAGATTACGTTGATCTCCAAAGTTTGGGATCCTGACCATCAATAGTCACCCTGATCATCGATGGTGAGGGGGAAACCCTGAAAACTTGAAACATAACTGAAAATGAAAAAAAAATCACTTTTGTCTATTTAACCTCCACATTTTGTGCTCTGATGAT
Source organism: Torreya grandis (assembly GCA_037957365.1). Lineage (NCBI taxonomy): Eukaryota > Viridiplantae > Streptophyta > Pinopsida > Cupressales > Taxaceae > Torreya > Torreya grandis. The sequence goes on along the minus strand of JARHVA010000106.1, from coordinate 1,126,997 downwards.
TTAGCACTTTGGTGTGTAGCTGAGAGGTTTGACTGAGTGATTGTTGAGGTGGAGTTTATTGATTGGGTAAGCATATTGTAATTCATGATTAGTGGGGACTAGTGATGCAAGGTGGATGAGGGCATGGTCGAGTGGAAAAACATGAACTCTGACCTCATCAGTGATCAAGGAATGAGGTAAGGGGTGTATTAAATTTGGATGGTTATTTGATTAGGTTTGTTATCTAGTTAAATTGGTTTCTTTAGTGATGGAATTAGTAGGTTTTGTTGGGGGTGTGCCCTAGTTTTACATTTTGGGTAAATTAGAAGAATTGAACCAGTGGAATTGAAATTGAAAGGAGGGTGTAAGAGTGGATAGGTGGTAAGGTAGGATTTAGTTGTTTTAATTATTTAAATGTGGTTATTTTTGGTAGTTGTAGGTAGGGAAGGTTTGGGTTTCACCGTCAGTAGTTACACAGTGACTATCAATAGCTAGACCAACCACCGATGGTTAGGTATGACTAGCAGTAGTCGACCACCAAGGGAAGAAGCTCATATGACCATCAATCATTATATGGACCATCGATGATCGTGTATGGAGGAATTTTTTGTTTAAATGGGTGTTTGAATGTTTAAAATGTTTATGAGTCTAGAGTGTTAAAAAGGGTTTAAGGGTACGTGAGAATAACTAGGTAGGGTAGATATTAGTTATGATGGAGTTAGGTCAGTTTCAGAAGAAACTTGTGGATTAAGAGTTAGGTATATAATGGGATACATTGGCTTTATATGTTTAGATAGGTGTATAGATAATTTTATTGATTGTTTAGGTTGGTCTAGATGATTGATAATGAAATGTGTGAGCTGATTTGATTGTTTTGTAGGAATGGCACTAGATCTAGATGAGGGACCAGGTTCCCTAGATATTCATAGAGATATATGATGGGATGACTATGGATGAATGGAGGCACATGGAGGAGGTTTGTCTCAAGGCCATGGCTCACTATTATCACTTACCATGCAATGTGACTATGATCATGGTGCTCATCGAGAGATGGGACCTAGTCATGAACATAATTTTATTGGTGATTGGAGAGATCACCATCCTACTAGAGGATGTGATTAAGATCACAACTACCCATTTGGGGGGAGCTAATTTACCATATTGAGAGTGAGGATCAAGATGACCTCATGGAGATGATATATGGTGAGGATTGGGTCCATGCTAGGTGACATTCTATTGGCTTTAGCTATAGGCCACTATACTAGAAGGATCTAGTGAATTGATGTCTAGTGATGATGATGATGGTTGTGTCTTGTTTTTCATTGCTAGATTCAAGTGGTAGTCAATTTACCTATCTATTTTTTAGAGTATTAGTGCATATGTTTTTAGGTAGGACCATGTTTGGATGGGATCTTATTTTATTGGTTCAAATTTATAGGGAGATCTAGGATTTAGAGCTCATAGATGATATGGGATCAATGTTAGGTTCATGCTCTATTGCTAGGCATACGAGCATATTCAGGTTTTGAGGCTGCTAGGGTTACCCTAAGATGGATACACCTAGGTACATTTCATAGTGGGTTTATTAAGATGGAGAAGAGACTATGCTTTGATAGTGGCAGGTAGAGGTGCCAAAGACATTGCTTAGTTTAGAGATACATTAAAGCAGTTGGTTGTGGGTGATGTTGTTTGGAGGCCATATGTGGGTTGGCTTAGGTCGACCCAATATAGATATCACACTCTATCACTATAGATCTTGTGATGGATATATGAGAGGTGAGAGGGGGAGATAAATTTGATTTCCTTTGATCAATTTTAATGATAGTATGGCCTCATGCAAAGTATTTCAACTCATTTTTTGAGATATAGGAGAGAGGATGCAAAGTTTCTACTCTAGTGCCATAGCCACAAGATGTAGTATTGGACTATGAGGATCTACCTGCTAGAGTAGGTATAGATTATGTTGGTTTTGTGGATGGGTACATGGCATGGTATGAGGCTCTATATGTAGCAGTCAATTTTGAATGGGGTGATGGGGATCAATATCCCATGGATGTGGATCTAATAGGATCACCAGTATAGGGTGAAGGCTAGGATGGGGTACAAGAAACATTGGTAGCTACATAGGCTCCAATTATAAGATTGTAGGGATAGGTGGTCATATTTCAAGGCCAAATTCTCACCTTATAGGGTTAGGTGGCCACCTTGATAGGAGATAAAGATTAAGGGAGGAAATATCTTGGTTTAGTGACTCAAGATAGGGATACCCTAATACAAAGGATAGGTGTAACATTAAGATAGGAAGTGTTATTGGGTTTCACTCCTACAACTTGATACTCAGCTATAGTAGAGGAGCTATGATATTATGAGGTTATTATTCTAGTATAGTTTCCAAATGAGCTTAGATGGGAGGAGTATAGAGCTAGTCTAGTAGGTGGTTTGACTGTGGCTACTCCAAGTTAGTGGGCATCTATAGTTAGTGAGAAGGTATAGGGCACTCCAAGAGGAATATCACTTGGTGTTAGTATAGGATTAGGAGGGGCGAGTGGTAGTGGTACCCTAGGGGCTTAATCTACATGATGTATATGTTATATTTGTTTTAATTTTTGATACTAGCCTATGTGCCGATGATGCAAGATGTATATGAGAGAGAAATATTACACACATTCTTACATGTTTCATTGATGTGGACACATTAATTTTATTAGACTCAAGAGCTATATATATGTTATATTGTTTATTACTCATGTGTATGGTTATTATGATTTGATGTTGATGCTTATTTCTCATGGTGTGATGATAGGCATTTGGTGTTTATGGCATATGATGTGATGTTTATATTGCTTATGATTTACATTTATGTGATGGTTGTGTAAACATTAATATATGTTTAGCTAAGCATGAGATGGTTTGGATGTATGGTTATGATGATGGCATGATAAATTTTAATGAGTATACACTTCATTATTAGACTTTGGATATGCAGGAGGAAATGGTTGATATGCTTATGGATGTTATTGATTTATAATTTTGGTCATGGTTATGGTTTCTATTTATGGTTATGCTAATTTATTTTGGATTTCATTATGTTTAGACATGTTAACATTTAATCTATGGCCATGGTTGTTATGTTAAAACACACAGGGTAGGTTAATTAACAACCCTAGATGGGAGAATAGAGAATATAGTCAAGAGGTGAATGCTATATTAAAAATACCAAATAGTCATAATAGGATAAGCAAAGATCATGATGCTTATTTCTTGACAAGAACCAAAACAAAAATTTAAATTGGATTGACTTAATGAACATATGCCCTTTGAATGTTTTGCATTATCATTCTTTAGTTGGCTAAAAAGGTGTCTTGACCACATAATGTTAAGTAAGCTCAAAAATACCTTGCATATAGTGTAGAGGGGAGATGGGTGGAAATGAAACCCTATTTCGAGACTAGTAAGCCTCCACTGTAGGTGTCTAAAATACTAGTGTAAACAAGTCTATGTTAATCTATGTAGACTAATCAATGCAAGAAGTCTACTTATGGAATCTGATCATGGCTTCTACCTTATCTTATTGTTTGAGAGTTGATTATGACTTTCAAGGTTATTTTTCTTTTATTTTGATTGTGATAATGGGTCTTCTACTAATTTCTATATGCGGGAAGCTAATCGATGTGGGAAGCCTCTAAGAAATTGCTATGATTTTGACAAATGATTACTTATCCATCCTTCAAGGGATTGGTCTAAGTTTATGTGTTGTGCCTAATGCCTTTTGATAGATATCATTTAAAGGAGTAGTCCACCTTATGTTTGGGAAATTTCCAATAAAATTTTAATAGCTATCCTTCAAGGGATTAGTCTGTAAATGCTAAGAATGACCCATGATTCCTAGTGATAGGGATTTTTCTATTTGGATTTGATTTTGCTTTACATAGACTTGCTTATGTTGGCTTAGTGGTTTTCCTTCATGGTAGAAAAACCAAGAGTATGAGAGGGTTAGTTAGGTATAAATAGGTTTAGGTGACAATGGTCATAGGGATCTATCCTAAAAAGGGGTGGAAAGAACCATGAGAACCATACCATGGGTAGATCCATGATACCCATTATTCAAGATTAGGATATGTCAGTGATAGATAATCACATGATTCATTGTTAATTGATTGCCCCTAAAAGAGGGACATGAATGTGGGTGGATAAAAAAGGATGAGTTTAAGTTAAACAAAAGGTGAACTTGATCCTTCTTAATAAAATAAGGAATACGGGTGTAAAGAATTGAGGGACTCAGGCTCCGGGTGGCCTTCAAGTGAAGACAACCGATAAGCCCTTGATTCATACTTGTGGGTTATGATATAAGGTCTAAGCCAATTGAAAGTGAACTTGCCCCACTTGATTTTATCCATATTAGTGAAATGTTAATTTTCCTTTAGGATGAGGTCTTCAATATTGAATTCTCACACTTTAATTGGTTTATTATAAGCATGCTTGATGCACTCTTGGTAGACATGAAGATGGGTGAGTGTTGTTAAGCAACGCTCATCAAGTAGCTCAAGTTGGGTTAAATGGTGCTAATGATAATCATTATCTAAAATAAGCTCATCAAAAGATATGCAAAGAGAGGGGATTTGGACTTCAAGAGGCAAGAAACCTCCACTCCAAATACAAGAAAAAATGGGCTAACACTTATAGGGGTTCTAATGCTGGAATGATATGCCCACAAGGTGAAGGGGATGTATAGATGCCAATATTGACTTGATTCATTAAACATTTTAGTTAGAATGTTATTAAGAGTTTTGTTAGAGGCTTCTACCTATCCATTATCTTGAGGGTGATAGGGTGAGGAGAAGGTTAACTTAATGCCGAATGTGTCACATAGACCCTAGACTTGCTTGTTCTTAAAATACTTACCATTGTCAGTGATAATCTTATGAGGGACACTGAAGTGGTAGATGATGTGATGGTTGATAAAGTTGATAATCTTCTTTACTTTGGTTGAGACTAGAGGAATAGATTCTACCCACTTGGTAAAGTACTCGATGGTAGTGATGATAGAATAGTGTTGTTGTGAGGAATGAGGGTTGATTTCACTAAAAATGTCTAGACCCCATTGTGAAAAGGACCAAAAATTGATAGAGATGTGAAGGCTATAACTAGGCATGTGATGAAAATTAATGTTTTGTTGACACTTAACACACTTTTTCATATAATCATAGTAGTCTTGGGTAAGGGTAGGCCAGTAATAACTAAGATGAAGAATGTGCTTATCTTCAATGAGGCCACTAAAATGACCCACACATATACCATCATGTGTTTCTTTTATAGTGTGGGAGGCTTCATGACTATGTAGATAGTGAAAGAGGAGGCCATCAAAGCCATGTTTATAAATAATTCCTCCCATAATGGTATAGCATGAGGAACTCTAAATAAATGCTCTTTGAGCATTCCTAGAGAGGTCAAAGGTAACTATTACAAGATTAAGGTAGCCAAAGGTCTGTTAATACCAAAGGTCAGGTTGAATTTCCTCCACATTAAAAATGGTGGGAGAATTTGGTTTGACATAAAATAGTTGGGTAATCCTATGGATAATGATAGAAAACTTTTAATCTGAGGGTATAGACGATATTTGAGAGGCAAGGGAAGACATGGTGTCAGAAACTTATTGGTAGATCACAGGGTCGACTAGACATGATAGTGCTCAAATGATGCTAATAGTTCATCAACTAGTTATTTTTACTACTAAAAAAAATCATTCTTAAACTGGTAAGAGTCATTGGTTTTATTGACCACAAGTTGGGAGTCACCAAATATATTGATTTTTTGACTCCAAGGGCTAAAGCATTATGAAGGCCTATTACTAGGGCTTTATACTCAATCATATTACTGGTACATTCAAAATCAATCTTGAAGGACAAAGTAAGAGGTTTAATATTCCCCTTAATGTTGATATTTTGATCCATTGAAAAACATGGTGACTTGGTAGGTGAAATATAATTTAGATAGGGTCATGATGGACTCATCAGGGAACTCAAGGGGAAGAGGTTGATTTCTACTAATGGTGCTTTAGCCAATTGATCAACAATGAATTATCCCTTAATATAATTCTATTGAAAGAACTCAAGGTCAAACTTTGTTAAGAACATGAGCCACTTGGCTATATACTAGTTTTGGTATGGCTTGGATTAAATGTACTTGAGTGGGTCAGTGATGGTAATGACATAGGTTTTATGGTTAAGAAGGTAGTGGAAAAACTTGGTGGACATGAAGATTAAAGCTAAGTATAATTTATTAGTATGGGTATATTGAGTCTCGTATTCCACAAGTGTGTAGCTAATGTAATATATGGCTTGCTCTCTATGTTGTTCATCTCAGTGAGCCAACATTGCCCCTAGGGAATGGTCAGTGGTAGAGATATGTAGGTAGAAAGGTTGGTCATCCTTAGGAGGGATGAGGAAAGGTGGTGAAAGAAGGTACTCTTTTAGTGAATCAAAAGCCTTTTTATAATCATTATTCCACTTGAAAGACACATCTTTCTTAAGATGGTGGTGGAAAGGTTGGTACCTATCTAAAAGCTAGGAGATAAAATGAAAAATGGACTGAAGCTTTCCCTATAGGATATGGAGTTGCTTGAGTTTGGTTGGAGGAAGCATGTCTAGGGTTTCTTTGATTTTGATGGGATCAACTTTTATTCCTTGAAGGGAGATAATGAAACCAAGAATATTTCTCAACAAGACCCACAAATGTACTTCTTGAGGTTAGGATGGACATGATCATGGATAAGTCACTCGAAGATGATCTTAAGAATGGCCAATTGATCCTTTTTGAGTTTGAATTTATTGATAAGGTCTTCCACATAGTCCTTTATGATCTTATAGATAAGGTCATGAAAAATGTAGGCCATGGCATGTTGATAGGTTGCACAAGCATTATTTAACCCAAAAAGTATGACTCTATAGCAGAAGGTCCCCCATGAGATGGTAAAGGTAGTTTTGTGCTGATCTTTAGGGGTGATTAAGATCTGATTTTAACCTAAGAAACCATCCTTGAGAGATAGCATCTCATGTTTGACGATAAGATCAACAAGTCAGTCAATCCTGGGTAGAAGAAAGTCATCTTTAGGGTAGGTGAGGTTGAGGTCACAAAAGTCCACACAAATACATAGTCATCATGGGTTTAGTGATAGGTACAACATTTAAGACCCATTGGGGGTAGTCAATAGGATGAAAGAAGTTGACAGATATAAGACATTGAAGCTCTTCTTTGATGATAAGGGTTATATGAGGATGCATGCATCAGAGCTTTTACTTGACAGGTTTGGCATCATGATGAGTGATTATATTATGGGTAGCAATGGTGGGGTCGATCCCAAGCATATCACTATAAGACCAAGCAAAGGCTATGTTGTGATTTTGGAGGAAAGACGAGAAGTCCTGAAGTTCCTCATCATATAGTGATTAGATAAGCTTTACAATATGGGGGTTATCTAGAGTACCCAAGTCAATATCTATGGTGGATTCATTCAACATGTTCAAGGTCTCAAGAGGAAAGTATTTATGGATCAAATAATCTAGGGGACCAAGGTAAGTGAGATTGAAATCATCATCTTGACACTGCACAATGTTAATGGTAGGAGAGTCTTCTCTTATCATCTCAAAATGGGTTAAAGGGATGGTTATGGTTGTCCCCTCCTAATAAGTTAGGAGTCTGAGGCTGATCATGTTGAAAAAAAATTAGGTAGGATGATGTCATCATCCTCACATGCAAGTGGAGGTAAGGTCAGTGAGGAAGGGACCTCCTCCTCAATAATGGTAGTGGTGGGTTGTTTGACTTTATTCTTATTAGGTAAGATGAAACCAAGTCCATGCTTCTCATGTGGATTCTTAGTTTTGATGGTGAGCAATTAATGTGGTCTATGCTGATATTACCCTAGATTGAAGCCCTTTTAAGCACATTGATGGAGGTATTTCTTGGAAAAACCTAGTTTATCGAGGTAGGATAAGTTGATGATGAATATTAGAGGTGGAAGAGAGGTGGTATGAACACTGAGGGATTTGTTGAGTCCCCCATAGACAATATAGGTCTAACAATTGGGAGGTCTAAAGGGAATGATAGTTCTGACATTGGGGTCATATCATAGTTGGTTGGTAAGTTGATTGTACTCATGAGGAGTAGAGAAAGCATCAAGTGTTAAAAGACGATACTCCCTTAATGAAAGGAGATGAAACATGGATTTTAAAGGGTCTATGGTAGGGATTTGGTGTGAAGGTATAGAGAAACTAATTTATGCCTCATCGGTGGAAAGAGATATGATATTCACTTTGGTGGTTAAAGGTTGGCTTTTAGCTATTGAGGGTGTGTTGGATGGGGGTATGAGGACATTGTTAGGGTGGTAGGTTATCTTACATGTCATGAAAGGACTTGGGTCAACTTGGATGGTGATAACCTGACCTTCAAGTTCAAACTTAATGCAATGATATAACCCCTGAAACAAATCTAAGGTCATCCCAACAAGATGTATTAAAATTCATTTTTTATAACATAGAATAGTTTGGGTACTATGCAGGGTCCTACATGAATGTGAAGGATGACAGTTCTCAATGTAGTGGCCATAGTGTCATTGAAGGAGTGAAAGATGTTTGAGGATTTAGACATGACATTATTTAGCACTTTAAGCTAGTTGTAGGCATGAGAGGAGATGATTTTAATGCTAGCTACCCCATCAATCATGACCCATTTGATGTGGGTTTGGTTGATATAGGTAGTGATAAAGAGAGGAGGATCTAGGTCTTCAAGGTGGATGGAGGGTATTTCCAAATATTTAAAGGTAACAAGGTTGGAAATATGAAGGTTACCAACAAAGGTGCCTATAGGTTGGGGGTCCTTGGTCTAGACCTTGATGGAGTAAAAATATTTTATTAGTGTTTGGTGGTGATAGGGAGAGGTATAGATCAATTCATATAAGGTCATATTCATCAAGGTTTAGTGAAGCTGCTTGAGGATAACAATCCAAATAGATTTTGAGGGGTTAGATTGGGAGGCACCTAAGATAGACACCTTGGGTTTAGTCGAAGATGAATGTGGTTGGGTGTGAGTAGGTTGGGTTTTTTAGGAGGGGTACATCTAAGGAATGAACACTTTAGCCTTCCCTTTATCCTTCTATTGTAATCTTGTGACTACATTGATAGTATGGATAGAAGGAGAGGCTGAGTTGGAGGATTGGTTAGATTTGCCTTCACTCTGAGGTGAGGGTGGAGTAGGTGAATGTTGGGTAGGTATGGCTAGTGGTTGGATTGTTGTGGGGCTCATAGGAGGTTCATATGATAATAGATCATCCTCATCATACATCTAATAGATGATGGATTAGAGAGCTTTATAGTTATCTATATCATGGTCAAGTGTCCTATGATAGGAACACACATGGTGGTCATTATACCAAGTGGGTTTTGAAGTTAGAGGGTTAAAAGACCTAATGGGAGGTAAGGCTAAATAGGAATTCTATAATAACCTATGGAGGATGGTTGAGTATGACTCGACCAAAGGTGGTAAAGGTGTAATGGTCTTAGATTTGGTGGTTGAAATAACAAGTTACTTAGAAATAGGTTTGGTATTAGGTGCCTTGGGTAAGGTGGTAAACTTGGTTAATGGCCTCAATTTAGGTGAGGAGTTTGATGAGTTAGAAGTGGAAGATTTATAGGTAGGTAGCTTAGCTATTAATGGCATGGTGAAAAGAGGTGCATTAGAGAGCAACTGCGAAGGCATAATAAAAAAAGGTGGTAGGGTTTTGGTAGAGGTAACTGGTCTCCTATTTATGTAGAGGGGTGAGGCCCTAAAATGGAGGGAAATTTTGAGGGGGACAAAATTTGGGCCTTTCAGCCTTTGTGTGGCTTCACCTCTTTAGCTACTTTGGTGTGGCATTTGGTTGGCATGCTTGAAGGGGTTAGGTCTACTTTGATAGATGGGTGATTAAGGCTTAATGAAGGGAGGATACCAAGATTTTTGGTATTCCTAGTTGGAATGATAGGAGAGGGCATGACTACTTAGGTCTTAGTTGGCTTAAGTGTTTGGGAGTTGGTTGGTTTGTTAGATATTTTAGTTGGTTGGTTAGAGGGTTTGGATATTTAGGTGGATACAGTAAGAGGTTGGTTAATAAAAGTGGTAGATTGGTCTAATCGATGAAAGGTTAGAGGTCCCAATCAGATAATGTAAGGGATAACTAATTAATAGAAAAAGGTGGATCGATCTATGTTTGGGTTGGAGATAAACTCCAATTTCTATACTATCCTAGAGAAGGGTTTATAGGTTGGTGTGATCCCCTAAATGGTAGACCTAAAAAATAAGCCCCTAGGTGGGGACACAAGGATGGTATACTCATCCATTTCTTTAATCAAAGGATGAAAGGCTTGGATGGACATCCATTTTGTGGGAGGAGTAGACATAATGATTTTTTTCTTGAGAATGATTTTTGAAGGGGGAGTGGTTTTCTTGATAGTTAAAGGTAAAGGTAAGGCAACGATGGCTGGTTGTTCTGGTATATCAGTTAAAACGGTGACTAACAGCTTCACTATCTTAATAAGTGGAGGGAGAGAGGATGGTATTTCCTTAGTTTGAGTGTATAAAATAAGGTAAGGTGACTCAAATACCTCAATATATGGAGGAGGTGGAGGATCAAAAGACTGGGTACTAGGTGGTTCGGTAATGATTACATCAAGGATCATGTTAAATGTATGGGTATCATGAGAACACTTGACATTACTCTCATTCTTAGTAGGGGCATGGTTCAAGAAAGTTTTCTTGAATATATCAAGGGCTTGGTTTAATGATGCATTAGGGTTATCTAATGTATAATACCCTTTATCAATGAGGGATTAGACAAGGATCTTGAAAGTGTTCCACCTATTAACATCATGTCTTATCACTCGATGGAAGGCACACTGATCATTCTCATTGCACCAACTAGGTTCAAGATGAGAGGAGTCAAATAATTTGGGTGGCTTGATAGGGGGAAGTTGAATGGTATTATATTTCAATAACTTCTCCAATATAGATGCATAGGATTCTCCAAGTAGAGTGAATTACTTATAGTTGTTCTAGGTTTGGTTCCTCAGGTTTTATTTTGAGGAACTAGAGGAATTTAAATTATTAATAGAAGGTGGAGGAGTAGATTTAAGGATGATTACATTTGCATTTCCATTTTTATTGGTGTTGGTATTGGGTTGGTGGCTTGACTTAGAGGAAGAGGCCTCACTAGTTTTATAGGTTGAGTTTTTATTTTTGAGATTAAGATTTCCTTCTTCAATGGATCATTTCTCCAACTTATGTGCCACAGTAAAAGATTCATCAAAGGTTCAAAAGTGTTAGACACATAGTTTAGAGGAGATATGATTGACACATGATCAAGAAAAGAGCTTCATGAGTTCAAGTTGAGGTATGGAAGAGCATAACTAGTTGATAAGGCTCCTTCAATGAGCCACAAAATTGGCAATAGATTCATCCTCAAACTGCTAGATAAAATAGAGGTTGGTGATTGACACTTTCTTGGAGATATTGATTGAAAAGCGATCCAAGAAGATTTGGGCTAGTTGGTGAAGGATAAGATGGAATGTTTGGGTAAGGTACTATACCAATCTAGGGTCAAACTAGCTAGAGACATGTGGAAGGTATGGAGGAGAAGGGCATCATCATAAGTGATAAGATATCAGACACGCATGAATGCCTTAAGGTACTGTTGGGGATCCTCCTTACTATGAAACTTAGAGAACTTGGGAAGTTCCCATTGGGGAGGGTATGGCTTGATAGGTATGGATAGATGGGCTCATTAAAAATTTGGTCATATGATAAGATGTTATAAGCACCTAAAATGGATGAATCTAAGGTGGTCAACTTATCAATAAGCATCTTCATTAGGTCAACTTGGGGTTGTGTAACCAAAGGGTTATAAGATGCATATTGTCAAGGTGGTTGAGAGACATATGGATAGTGGGTAGAAGGTTAGGAGGCTGATACATATGAGTAGGTGGATGTCAATGGTTATGTGGAAGATGCACAAGGGTAGGTAGAGGTAGATGGTTGGGTAGTGGGTACATGCCCTTATAGATTAGGGATATATCCAAAGGTTGATCTACGGAGTGCTTGTTGGATGGGAGAGGTAATTGGGTTGGTGATCAATGGAAGGGTGGTGACCCTTGTACTAATTGGTGGAAAGTTAGAGGGTATGAACACTATAAGGATTTGAAGCGTGTTGTTTCCAAATTTAGCTTAGCTCATTTCTGGAATCAACACCCTTACAAAACTTGTCTGTTTCATCTTTCGTCTCTCTAAGTTCATTTTTCGAGATGAATTTCATAATTCATTTTCACCTTGGCCTCGGGATGAGAAAGTGGTTACCAAGCTTTCCCTTTCTTTTCCTTTATCCTCATTTTCCGTTCCTTCTCCCATCTTAGCCTTTTTAAGTGACCCCCAATAACCATTATCACTTAACATACATTTTTCCTCTCATCCACTATCCTCTCATTTATGATCATGATTGCAGCACCATTAGCGAACTCCTGTACACCTGCTCCCATCCAGTCAGGATCATTCTCCATGATGGAAGCGTCTCCCAATAAAGTGAAGAGCATGAAGTATAAATACCAGGGCATCTTCCCGCCCACATCAGTCTCCTCGAATGTCGACGACATTCGAGACACTAAGATCGGCCATGTGGACATGGCCAAGTTCTTAGCACGAACCAAGGCGACAAATCCAGCCACTAGGATAAAGAGGATTGTTGAGAGCAACATCCACCTGGTGGCCACCTTTTCGGTAGTAGCACATCATGTAGAGTTTGTCCTCCAGTGCACACATTTTTACAACAAAGAGACCAAATCAGTCTCAGATGCCAGTGGCAGCATGATAATTCAGTTGGAACCCAATTTTATTGACAAAGTTTTTTTGTGTCCTCCAGCCACCGAAGTAACCCAAATCAACTTCACAAACACACAAAAGGAGTATGACAAAGACCCTGAAAGGGCAAAGAAGGTCATGAACTATAAGTGGCTAAAGGCCCCCAGGACCGGCCTCTCTAGATGGCTGAAGAACTTCCCTAGGAGTGATTTCATTGAAGAAGTTGGTGACTTGATCACCCTTCTCAACAGAGTACGGGGCCTCCCATCTTCTTTACAGTTCCATGAATGGATGTATCCATTCATTAAGATCATCCTCTAAGGCAAACAAACTATCTTTTAGGGGGAACAAATCAGCAATGCCATTCATGAATAGTTGATCAAGGTACAGACTTCCTTCAAATTATACATGACTTCGTACCTGGTCTACATAGCTGCTGCAATGCGGTCTTTCCCAGGGTTGACTATAGAGGGAGATAGAAAGATCACCCTGGTCTATTCGTATTATCCACAGCTAACACTTCAGGGGTCAACATGTCATTTCAAACAAGTAAACAATGCATTCTTTGCCATGTTTTTGAGTCTCTTCGCTCCTCAGCTTGAGCAGAAGAGAATATCAGACAAGGCCTGGGCAGTAGTAAATGGTTTTGGCTGCATGTTTCTCCAGTTTCCCACTTTTTGTTATCTTTGGGTTGGTTTTTACCAAGGATACCCTTATATGCTCCCCAGATTCCCTTCAGACAAGTTAGTCCTAATGGAGCTTTGCCGACAACTGGCTGTCGTGCATACTAAATAGATGGAACTCAAGAGACCCAGTTTCAAGTTTCCAATCCAGATTGGCAGGTTTTTAGTTGCCATGTCAACCAAAGCCAAGGTTATAGAAATAGAAATGCAAATGGTTGCTATCAAGCCATTCAAGAGACGGGAGAAATTTGACTACAGGGGAGTGAAAGAAAAGATCAAAAGGAAAACTCAGTCCCACGAACCCATGATTGAAGATATCTGGGTGGACCTGAGGACAGCCAAAGAAATTAGAAAAATAGACTATTACTGACTAACACTAGAGCAAATAGAATACCTAGGACTTGCAGAGATCCCATCTGGTTTAATTGATGATGGGAACATCATAAACAACAGGTATCTAGATAAAAAAGTTGTTGGTTCCCCTCTCCCTCCAATTCAATGGTCTCAGAAGGAGCTGACTTCTCTGAGGAAAAGATTTGAACCAATATTGGCTAACACCAATGATTGGTTAGTAGCCAAAGGGATCACCCTGAAGGAATTCATTACGAGATCAGAGGCTGAATACCAGACAGAGTTGAAGAGGAAGGTGGAAAATAGGACAAAAAATAAAGGTGATGTCCCTTCTCCTTCTAGGCCTCACAAGCCTAGGATTATCTTTGTGTCCAAGAAATCAAAGACTGCACAAGGGCCAGAAACTACAACAAAGGAAACTAAGGAACAGAGCCCTCAGGCACAGGCAACTCAGCCCATGGAAACAAGGGATCAACCATTAAAACAACCAAGTGTTGGATCTCCACTATCACAGGAGCAAGCACAACTGATCCAGAGTGCCTCTCCTTCCCCTCAATCTCCTGCAGTGCCCATTTCTTCTATCTCTCCAATCAGTGTTCCCTCTTCTAGAGCCGCTTCTCCTTTTAGGGTTGTATTTGGCAATCCTCAGGGTCCTAGTGGAAGTTCCCCTCGCTCTTCTGGATCCATTCCAAGTCTATCATCTCCTTCCTTTAACCTGCCAGCGAGCCCTGCTCAAGAGCTTGAATCAATAGTTGGTGCAGTTTTGCCAGTTACTCCAACTGCCACTACCATCACCACTAGCAGCGTGGAAGCAGCCACATTAACACCAGCTGTGGAAACTATTGTTGCGACAGATACCTCGTCTCTCCTACCTTGGATGTCTACTTTCATGCCAAAAAGAAAAAAGATGGCCATCTCCCCAGATGACTTCGACTTTGGCAAGTTAGTGTCGGTGAAAGCAAAGGCCCCTAAGAGGCCAAGGATCCTCTCAAAACTGGTTGAAGAGAAAGGATAGAAATTTCTAGAGATGGCCAGACCTCCCCAAGATGCAACCCTTGAGGGTTTTGAGATGAGCAGCTACTCCATCTCTCGTGTGGAACTTGGAAAGGTCACCCATGAAGGTGCGAAGAGCGATCTTTAGGCTGCCATAGATATTATAGTCCAGAAATTTGACAGAGAAAAGGCGATGAAAGATTATTACAAAGCTAAAGCATAACAGCTGATGGCAGTGATAAAAAGGTTCGCTCTCCCTTCTGAAGCAGCAACTCTAGAGGCTTTCTCTGTGGATGACTCGGTCATTCAAAAAGTGGAAAAGACTTATTTAAAGGGAAAAGTCCTGGAGGACTATATCGAAAAGATGCATACTCAAGGAGTTCTCTACTTGCAGAAGTAGCATCAAAGACAGGGAAAATAAAGAAGGTGCAAACATAGGTAGATGATTTTGTCTCTCTTGCCTCTCAGGAGATTGATAGCTTGGAGAGGGATCTTAGCAGATGGAAGGAGATGAAAGATTTCAAAAAGATCACCCTGATATCTATTGGTGTCATCTCCAACAAGGACTCCTATATTGAGATTCAAGAGTCGCTGGTCTTCAGGATCTAGGTACTCAAAGACTTAATTGATGATCTTAAAGCTTTCAAGGAAGCTAGTGAGAAAAGTGACCTAAGCCTGCTAAATAAGTTAGAAGAGCTGCCATGTAACTTAACTTCCAAGGACAACCAGTTCCTTCTGGTAGAAGAGATGATTCAGAACTTCAAAGAGATAATTCAGAGAGACTTTGAAGAAAAATCCTTCTCCATATCTTCAATAGACAACATCTTAGATGCTCAATTAACTTTGAATAATCTGAAATCCAAGTTAACTGGCCAAACTAAAGCTGTCACAACATTGAAGGACGCACTTATCAGAGCAAGGATCGTCTCTAAGAATGCAGTTGCGCCAGATAGCCTCAGAATTTAGGCATCCTTCACCATGTTCGACACACATATGAGGAAATTTGGTGGGTAGAACTGATTCTCTCTCTCTTCTTTTTCCTCCTTCTCTCCTTATGCACTTCTATTTTGTGCAAAGTGCATGTAATTGTGAAAAGTGTAATTACGCAAAATATCTAAAAGTCAAAGATAAGTCATCTTTGACCAAGATATATTTTTTATTTTATTATTTTCTCTTTTTGAGGATTTTCTCCCTATATATAGTGGAGACCTCATTTGTAAATGATCTTGGAGAAATTAATAGAAAATACTCTGCTGAAATTGAAGCAACTTTTGAGACTTTGTGCTCAAATTTGTAAATCATATTCTATTAAATGAATGAGAAGCAGGTTATTTCAAACTTTGTGTTGAAATTATCTGTGTTATTTAGGAAATAGTTCTTATGTCCTTTTTCCTAGTGATATCTTATTCATCTGATTTGATAAGCAAAGTGGGTGTGTTTATTTTATCTAAGGGCATTTCTAGAGGGTAGAAGATAGACTTTATGCTACTTTTATCTTTAAGTTTCAGTTATCTTTTGTAGTTTTAGGTGAAGACTTTGTGCTTCACTTTACTCTACGTTTGTACTTGTTTTGGATCGGTGAAGAAGCTATGGAAGACTTTGTGCTTGCGTGAGCGTTCTTGTGAACTTTGTTACTACAGGTGATTTCTTGTTTTTTGTTTAATATCATTCCTGAAAGAAGAGGACTGTTGTTAGCAATAGACCAAGATTTTCCCTCTTTTGTTCTTTATACATTACCTCTGAAAAAAGAGAGGTAGATACTATTATAGAACCCCCATGTGTTATTTTCTGCTTAATTATATATATCCAGCACACACGTATTAATAGGGAACCTCCCCTTGATGAGAGGAGAGATTTACCTCATCTAGATCTGGTAAACCCATACTCTTCATGGCGTAAATCTCCCTACGCTGTGGCTGATATACCCATTTTGTCATCAGTTAGCTGACGACAAAATATTCACCCAACATTTTTTTGGTGACTCCACTGGGGAATCGAATGTGCAGTCTAAAACCTCAAGTTTCAGATTGAAGTAGTCCCTACCCTTATCCATTACATAGTCTGGCGACTCCATTTTACTTCTTACCCATTATCATTATAGCCTTACCATCTCTCTCCATCTCTGTTACATTATCTAGTCTGCAAAACCAGAGCCGCTGGGAAGAATGTGCATTTTGAAGCCTCAAGCTTCAACTTGAAGCAATTTCGGTCCCTTTTTCATTTTAAAATCTAGCAACTCCATGCTACACAAGAAGTCAGAGATCTAAGGGTGTTGTTTATCCTATGTTTGATTTGGTGCAATAGAGTAATTTTGATCTGTTTCCTTCATCAGCCTCTCTTCAACGGTCTAGGAGTTTTCCTTCTAACCTTGTCAGGTCACCAACACAAGGTAGAACTTCTTTTCTCGTTGTTAATCACCGCCTACCTATAAACACTCCACCAAGGTTTTTTATCCCACCATTTAATCTTGGAAGAAGAGTTAGTTGGCCATTTAATCCTCCTGGATTAACTTGCTTATCAGATAAAAGATGCTCAATATGCCTTTGTGGCTTTTCCAAAAAAGTGGATAAAAATGACAGTTTTAGTGGCCGATGTGCCAGCTTCTTATGGCATCCTGCTTGGGCGGAATTTTTGCAAGGATGTTGGAGGTGAGCTAAGTATGGACTTATCCAAAGCAAGGATTCCAGTTCAAGGCGTCATGAAGAAGTTACTTCCTGAAAAAGAAGCAAGGTACGTAGTTACGCGATCATCGGCACCGGAAGCTCAAATTTTATTTGAGTCCTCGGGCATGGGCAATTACTTCCTATCTATGGACGGAACTCATGAGATGTCTGATGAAACTTCTTCAGGCAATAACTTGAGATTGTGTTCAGCTGATACAGCTAAAAAAATGCCAAAGCAAAATGAACACGTGGAACAACCTCTTCCTTGAAGTGGGAAAGTTTTTGAAAGAAAAGCAATGGCTAACGAGGTATGGACCTTAGAGTTTGACGGTAGTTGTTCTTCTACCGGTTCAGGAGCCGGGGTTGTGTTGGTAGCTCCTCAGGGAGATATTTTTCCTTTGTCCTACAAATTGCAGTTCAATAATACCAATAACACAGCTGAGTATGAATCCCTGTTGCTCAGACTATAGGCTGCCAGGGAGAAGGGCATTAGACAACTTCATGCTAAAGGGGATGCTGAGTTGATAGTCTACCAAGTGAGGAACCTCTACCAGATGAAAAATGAAAGGTTGCACCACTATCATAACCTGGTCTGGGATCAGATTGAAAATTTTGACGCTTTCAATATCTCTGCCATTCCAAGGGAATTTAATAACCAAGTGGATGCATTGGCTATTTCTACCACCCTTTTAGTCCCTCACCTAGATTTTAAGGGAGATAGACACACTATTAAGATGGTTTTTCAGCCAAGTGTACCAGATAATGCCAGCCACTGGTAGGTATTTAAAAATGATGATCAAATCATCACCTTCTTAGAGTAAAAAGATAGTTTCAAACAACTGCATTTTGAAGGAAGTGAACCCCGTGAGTGTGAAGCGGCCCCTGAGACCAATACGGATGCAGGTGAGGACTTCCTACAGCTTAAAGGGAATAAAATTCCAAAGGGCTTGGTGTCCTTAGAAAAATTGTTTGATAACCATGATAGGTTTATTAAGCAACAATGCACGGATTCACAGTCCTCTCAAGACTTTGATCAGGTAAATTTGGGAACCAAGTACGATCCTAAAATGGTAAACATTGGAAAATACTGCACTCCCAAGGAAAGATTTGAGCTTGCTAGTCTACTTTGCCAGTATATGGATGTATTAGCCTATTCCTATGATGATTTGAAATCACTCAGGCCAAATGACATCCATCACGATATTCCTCTGAAAGCCAACTCTGTACCTTACAAATAGAAATCCAGGCAATACAATCCAAAAATATCAGGCACTATTTTAACTGAGATACAAAAAATGTTGGATGCCTGGATAATTTTTCCAATCCATCATTCAACATGGATTGCCAACATAGTACCCGCCAGGAAGAAGAACGGAGAAATTCAAATCTGTGTGGATTTCAGGAACTTGAACCAGTTGTCTTTAAAAGATAACTACCCCCTTCCTATCATGGATCAGGTCCTACAGATGGTAACAGGTTCTGAAATGTTATCAATGCTAGACAGTTTTTTAGGGTACAACCAGGTTGAAGTCAGAAAGGAAGATCAACACAAGACAGCGTTCACCACACCTTGGGGCACATTCGCTTACCGAAGAATTCCTTTTGGCCTGATAAATGTAGGCACCACATTTCAAAGGGCAATGGATCTTACTTTCAAAGATGAAATGGGAAAATTCATTATCGTATACCTGGATGATCTGACAGTGTTTTCAAAGCGTCGTTTCGAACATGTTTACCATTTGCAAAGGATACTGGAATGCTGTCGTCAGAATGGTATCTCTTTAAACCCAAAGAAATCTGTCTTTGGAGTAACTAAAGGAAAACTTCTCGGACACATTGTCTCCCGAGAAGGTATTAGGATTGATTCAGAGAGAGTCAATTCCATCCAGGAACTTACTCTACCTACCAGCAAGACCGCAGTTCACTCTTTCTTTGGAAAGGTGAATTTCCTCCAAAGGTTTATTCCTGAGTTTGCTGAAAAAACCCGTCATATTGTCAACATGATGAAGGGTAATACTACATTTAGATGGACTGCTGAGGATAAATCAGCGTTCAAAGAGATTAAGGAAGCAATTGCCCAAGCACTGGTTTTGGTTTGTCCTGATTACACTAAGAGTTTCAAAATATATAGTTATGCTTTCGAGCATACACTATCAGCCATTCTAGTCCAGCAAAATCCAGAATGTGCAGAATCTCTGATTTCATTCATGAGTTGTCCACTCAAAGATCATGAGCTAAAATACTCCCTTATGGAAAAGCATGCATATGTTGTGGTCAAAGCAGTTAAGCATTTCAGGTTTTATATCCTGAACTCTCACACCAAAGTTCTCATACCAGACACTACAATAAAATCCATTTTAACTCAGCAGGAGTTCGGTACGAGGAGAGGTAACTAGATTGCCAAAACTCAAGAGTTTGATCTGGACCTCAAACCAACCAAGCTAGTGTGGGGAAAGGGTCTTTGCTAGTTAATCGCCAATAACATTCTGGATAAAATAGAAAATGAGGCAGAGACCGAGGATGTGCCTACAGTCCTCTTTATCGTGACCACCGATAAGTGGTATTCAGACATTGCTCACTTTCTGACATATGGTGAATGTCTGGCTCATCTCTCTTATAAAGAAAAGTGGAATGTTAAATTGAAAGCAGTTGGTTACATCCTGTGGGACAACGGCCTGTACAAGAGAAACCTGGACGGGGCATTTCTTCACTGTGTTAACAAGGTGCAACAGGAAAGACTCTTAAAATCTTTTCACAATCTAGCCTGTGGAGGAAATTTTTCTGCACCAGTGACAGCACACAAAATTCTATGAGAAAGATATTATTGGCCCACGCTATTCCAAGATGCGTACAAATGGGTGCGTAGGTGTGAACTATGTTAGCAATTTGTTGGAAAGCCTAAGCTTCCTGCTTTGCCCCTAAAGCCAGTTGTGATCGAAGAACCATTTCAGCAGTGGGGTATTGATTTCATTGGTGCAGTTAACCCGTCTTCAAGTTCCATACATGTTTATGTCCTCACCGCGACAGATTATTTTACTAAGTGGGTGGAGGCCATCCCAACCAAGCATGCTACATCTGAAGTAGTATGCAGCTTTCTCAAAGAAAATATCATCTCTAGGTTTGGGGTTCCACTAAAAATCGTAACAAATAATCCAGCTTGTTTTTTCCTTATATGAAATTACTCAATTTTTCTTTGGTTACGAGATCACCTTATCTCACACTTCAGATTATTTCCCTCAGGGAAATGGACAGGCAGAATCGAGTAACAAGAACCTAGTCACCATTATCAGGAAGTTAGTAGATGAAAACCAAAGAACATGGCACAAAGCTTTGTATGATACTTTATGGGCCGACAGAATAACACCTAAAAGGGCTATAGGTATGTTGCCTTTCCAACTCCTATATGGACTAAATGCAGAAATCCCCATCACCCTTGAACTACCAGCGCTCAGGTTAACCAGAGCAATTGAAGACTCAACCTTTGAAAGCTCAGTTGATAAACGAATCATGTGTCTAACTGAGCTAAATGAACAATGAGTTATGGTAGTGGATCGAATCAAGGAGCATCAGGACCAGGTGAAAGCACTTTTTGATAAGAGGGCTAGAGTGCATGGATTCCAAGTCGGAGATCAGGCCTTGTTATGGGACAAGAGACGAGAACCAAAAGAAATGCATGGCAAATTTGACTCCTTGTGGAGAGGTTCAATTACCATTCGACAACTCTGTGGTGAAGCCAGCTTTTTGTTGGAGTACCAAGATGGAACACCATTCGTACTACCTCACAACGGGCAGCATTTGAAGCTGTTTAATTTTTGAAGCTCAGATGAGTCCGTTCATATATATGTATAGTTTTTATGTTTTGTCTATTTTTTCTCCCATTTTTCACTTGACTCCGTAGCCCAATGGCTTGGATGAAGGCACTTAGAGACTGGTTTCTACTCCCATTGATTAGTTTGATTAGTGGAAGTCCCCCAACAGGAGCCAGCTGTTGTTTCCAAATTCAGCTTAGCTCATTTTTGGAATCAACCCCCTACGAAACTTGTTCATTTCATCTTTCATCTCTCTAAGTTCATTTTTCGAGACAAATTTCATAATTCATTTTCACCTTGGCCTTGGGACGAGAAAGTGGTTACCATCTCGTCCCGGCCAAGCTTTCCCCTCCCAGACTCTCCTTTCGGAGTTGTCTTTTCTTTGCCATTTTTTTCAAGGGCGGAAAATTTTGCCGCCCCTGCACATTTTTAGCAAGGGCAGCATTTTTTGTCGCCCCTACTTCTTGGCATGCAAGGGCGGAAAAAATCGCTGCCCCTACATAATGAACCCAAATTTATAAGGGCAGAAAAAATCACTACCCTTACCTGCCTCGATTTCCATGCAAGTATTTATGGCCATGCACGGCGGGTTGTTGGGTTGGGTTTTTCACCCCATATAATCTGATTTGAGCCTCTTTTTCTTCATTACTTCCTCCTCCGATCCTACCTCTTGCACCTGAGCGACCCAGTGGATGATTCGAAGCACGTACTCATAGATTTGACTTCGTGGCGCATGCGGTTCCTCAGGTTAGTTTTGTTATTAGCTTTTTTCTTTTCTTTTCTTTTTTATTTTTTGGTTGTTTTAGATTTTCCTCCACCCTCTCTCCTCCAGCCCGCGGCCTTGCCCACATCCTAACTCCTATCCTTCCTCTCCTCACTGCAGGTTTCTCTTAACCATCACACGTGGGCGACGTTTCCTACCGCCCACATTTTTCTCTTCCTCCCCCCACCCTACGTGCAAGGGAGGCGAAAATCGCCGCCCCTGCTTTTTGACTACAAGGGCGGTGATTTTCGCTACCCTTTCTTTTTTTTTAAAATTTTTGTAGAGGCGGCAATTTTCGCCGTCCCTACCCTTTTTCTTCTCAATTTTGCTTAACTCTTAGAATTTTTTCCAAGTTGTCCCTTTCTTTTCCTTTATCCTCATTTTCCGTTCCTTCTCCCATCTTAGCCTTTTAAGTGACCCCCAATAACCATTATCACTTAACATACATTTTTCCTCTCATCCACTATCCTCTCATTTATGATCATGACTACAGCACCATCAGCGAACTCTTGTACACCTGCTCCCATCTAGTCAGGATCATTCTCCATGACAAAAGCATCTCCCAAGAAAGTGAAGAGCATGAAGTATAAATACCAGGGCGTCTTCCCGCCCACATCAGTCTCCTTGAATGTTGATGACATTTAAGACACCAAGATCAGCCACGTGGACATGGCCGAGTTCCTAGCATGAACCAAGGTGACAAATCCCAGCACTGGGATAAAGAAGATTGTTGAGAGCAACATCCACCTGGTGGCTACCTTTCTGGTAGCAACACATCATGTGGAGTTTGTCCTCTAGTGCACATGTTTTTACAACAAAGAGACCAGATCGGTCTCAGACGCTAGTGGCAGCATGATAATTTGGTTGGACCCCGATTTTATTGACAAAGTTTTCTTGTGTCCTCCAGCCACCGAAGTAACCCAAATCGACTTCACAAACACACAAAAGGAGAATGACAAAGACCCCAAAAGGGCAAAGAAGGTCATGAACTATAAGTGGCTAAAGACCCCCAGGACCAGCCTCTCCAGATGGCTGAAGAACTTCCCTAGGAGCGATTTTGTCAAAGAAGTTGGTGACTTGATCACCCTTCTCAGCAGAGTACGGGGCCTCTCGTCTTCTTCACAGTTCCATGAATGGATGTATCCATTCATTAAGATCATCCTCCAAGGTAAGCAAACTATCTTTTGGGGGGAACAAATTAGCAATGCCATTCATGAATAGCTGATCAAGGTATAGACTTCCTTCAAATTCTACATGACTTCGTACCTAGTCTACATAGCTGCTGTAATGCGGTCTTTCTCGGGGTTGACTATAGAGGGAGATAGAAAGATCACCCCAGTCTATTCATATTATCCATAGCTGACACTTTAGGGGTTAACACGTCATTTCAAATGAGTAAACGATGCATTTTTTGTCGTGTTTTTGTGTCTCTTCGATCCTCAGCTTGAGCAGAAGAGAATATCAGATGAGGCCTGGGCAATAGTAAATGGTTTTGGCTACATGTTTCTCTAGTTTCCCAATTTCGGTTATCTTTAGGTTGGTTTTTACCAAGGATACCCTTATATGCTCCCTAGATTCCCTTTAGACAAGTTAGTCCTAATGGAGCTTTGCCGACAACTGGTTGTCGTGCATACTAAACAGATGGAACTCAAGAGACCCAGTTTCAAGTTTTCAATCCAGATTGGCAGGGTTTCAGTTGCCACGTCAACCAAAGCCAAGGTTATGGAAATAGAAATGCAAATGGTTGCTATCAAGCCATTCAAGAGATAGGAGAAATTTGACTATAGGGGAGTCAAAGAAAAGATCAGAAGGAAAACTCAGTCCCACGAACCCATGATTGAAGATATCTGGGTGGACCTGAGGATGGCCGAAGAAATAAGAAAAATGGACTATTGCCGTCTAACACTAGAGCAGATAGAATACCTAGGACTTGCAGAGATACCATCTAGTTTAATTAATGATGGGAACATCATAAACAACATGTATCTAGCTGAAAAAGTTGTTGGTTCCCCTCTCCCTCCAATTCAGTGGTCTCAGAAGGAGCTGACTTCTCTGAGAAAAAGATTTGAACCAATATTGGCTAACACCAATGATTGGTTAGCAACCAAAGGGATCACCCTAAAGGAATTCATTATGGGATTAGAGGCTGACTACCAGACAGAGTTGAAGAGGAAGGCAGAAAATAGGACAAAAAACAAAGGTGATGTCCCTTCTCCTTCTAGGCCTCACAAGCCTAGGATCATCTTTGTGTCCAAGAAATCAAAGACTGCACAAGGGCTAGAAACTACAACAAAGGAAACCAAGGAACAGAGCCCTCAGGCACAGGCAACTCAGCCCATGGAAATAGGGGATCAACCATCAGAAAAACCAATGTTGGATCTCCACTATCATAGGAGCAAGCACAGTTGATCTAGAGTGCCTCTCCTTCCCCTCAATCTCCCGTAGTGCCCGTTTCTCTTATCTCTCCAATCAGTGTTCCCTCTTCTCGAGCTGCTTCTCCTTCCAGGGTTGTATTTGGTGATCCTCAGGGTCCTACTGGAATTTCCCCTCGCTCTTCTGGATCCATTCCAAGTCTATCATCTCCTTCCTTCAACCTGTCAGCGAGCCCTGCTCAAGAGCCTAAATCAGTAATTGGTGCAGTTTTGCCAGTTACTCCAACTGCCACTACCATCACCACTAGCAGCATGGAAGCAGCCACATTAACACCAGCTGTGACAACTGTCATTATGACAGATACCTCATCTCTCCCGCCTTGGATGTCTTCTTTCACGCCAAAAGAAAAAAGATGGCCATCTCCCCAGATGACTTCAACTTTGGCAAGTTAGTGCCGGTGAAAGCAAAGGCCCCTAAGAGGCCAATGATCCTCTCAAAATTGGTTGAGGAGAAAGGTCAAAAATTTCTGGAGATGGCCAGACCTCCCCAAGATGTAACCCTTAAGGGTTTCGAGATGAGCAGCTACTCCATCTCTCGTGTGGAACTTGGAAAGGTCACCCACAAAGGTGCAAAGTGCGATCTTCAGGCTGCCATGGATATTATGGTCCAAAAATTTGATAGAGAAAAGGAGATGAAATATTATTACAAAGCTAAAGCAGAACAGTTGATAGCAGTGATAAAAAGGTTCACTCTCCCTTCTGAAGCAGCAACTCCAGAGGCTTTCTCCGTGGATGACTCAGTCATTTAAAAAGTGGAAAAGACATATTTAAAGGGAAAAGTCCTAGAGGACTATATCGAAAAGATGCATACTCAGGGAGTTTCTCTACTTGCAGAAGTAGCATCAAAGACAGGGAAAATGAAGAAGGTGCAAACACAGGTAGATGATTTTGTCTCTCTTGCCTCTCAGGAGATTGATAGCTTGGAGAGGGATCTTAGCAGATGGAAGGAGATGAAAGATTTCAAAAAGAGCACCCTGATATCTATTGGGGTCATCTCCAACAAGGACTCCTATATTAAGATTCAGGAGTCATTGGTCTTCAGGATCTAGGTACTCAAAGACTCAATTGATGATCTTAAATCTTTCAAGGAAGCTAGTGAGAAAAGTGACCTGAGCTTGCTAAATAAGTTAGAAGAGCTACCATGTAACTTAACTTCCAAGGACAACCAGTTCCTTCCGATAGAAGAGATGATTCAGAACTTCAAAGAGATGATTCAGAGAGACTTTGAAGAAAAATCCTTCTCCATGTCTTCAGTAGACAACATCTTAGATGCTCAATTAACTTTGGATAATCTGAAATCTAGGTTAACTGGCCATGCTAAAGCCGTCACAACATTGAAGGATGCGCTTATCAGAGCAAGGATCATCTCCAAGAATGCAGCTGTGCCAGATAGCCTTGGAATTCAGGCATCCTTCACCATGTTTGATGCACATATGAGGAAATCCGACGGCCAGATTTGATTCTCTCTCTCTTCTTTTTCCTCCTCTCCTTATGCACTTCTATTTTGTGCAAAGTGCATGTAATTGTGAAAAGTGTAATTACGTAAAATATCTAAAAGTCAAAGATGAGTCATCTTTGACCAAGATATATATATATATATATATATTTTTCTCTTTTTGAGGATTTTCTCCCTATATATAGTGGAGACCTCATTTGTAAATGATCTTGGAGAAATTAATATCAAATACTCTGCTGAAATTGAAGCAACTTTTGAGACTTTGTGCTCAAATTTGTAAATCATATTCTGTTAAATGAATAAGAAGCAGGTTATTTCAAACTTTGTGTTGAAATTATCTGTGTTATTTAGGAAATAGTTCTTATGTCCTTTTTCCTAGTGATATCTTATTCATCTGATTTGATAAGCAAAGTGGGTGTGTTTATTTTATCTAAGGGCATTTCTAGAGGGTAGAAGATAGACTTTGTGCTACTTTTATCTTTAAGTTTTAGTTATCTTTTGTAGTTTCAGGTGAAGACTTTGTGCTTCACTTTATGTTTGTACTTGTTCCAGATCGGTGAAGAAGCTACGAAATACTTTGTGCTTGCGTGAGCGTTCTTGTGAACTTTGTTACTACAGGTGATTTCTTGATTTTTGTTTAATATCATTCCTGAAAGAAGAGGACTGTTGTTAGCAATAGACCAAGATTTTCCCTCTTTTGTTCCTTATACATTACCTCTGAAAAAAGAGAGGTAGATGTTGTTATACCACCCCCATGTGTTATTTTCTGCTTAATTATATATATCCGGCACGCAAGTATTAATAGGGAACCTCCCCTTGATGAGAGGAGAGATTTACCTCGTCTAGATCTTATAAACCCATACTCTTTGTGGCGTAAATCTCCCTATGATGTGGCTGATATACCCATTTTGTCATCAGTTAGTTGACGACAAAATATTCACCCAACAAATCAGAAAGGTGGTTTATTGGTTGAAGGTAGCTAAATGAAAGCTAGTAGTGTTAGAGGTAGGCACTCCTATAGTGGAGGAGTGGTTGTTAAGAGCAAAAGGTATAAGGGCAGTGGTAGTTTGAGTTAGTTGGTTTTCAATGGTAGTCTCAAAGGGTTTGTTAGTTAATGAGGAGGCTTGGGTAGTCCAAATTTGTGTAGTAACTATGGAAATGGAAGCACTCCTCATGCAATGGGAGGCATAACATAAGTTGGACCTACGAATGGGGATAGAGCTAGAAAATGGCAAGATATGGTTATAATTTAATGTTGCAAGGCCACATGATTATTGTCTAGGAAAGTGGAAAAATACATGTCTCCTTGAGGGACCTCCCAAGGGAAGGTATGACTTCCCAAAGGGTGAGGAGAGTCTACTAGTTCAGAGGTATAGTCCATGGATGAAGAGGTGGAAGAGGTGGGCTAACTTGGTGATAGGTTTTTCTCCATAAGGTCTCTTAATTATTGGTGTGTGAGAACTATGTGAGATAGGGGAGATAGAAAACACAAACAACCTTACTACTCAAATGAAGAGAAGACAAGAAAAGACCAAAGAAATCTAATCACACTATAAGAGACATGTTAAGCCCTATAATTTAATTAATCTCACTTTTGTATTATGCTTTAAGAAGTTATGTGATAGAAGTTGGCTTGTAGAGCGAGTACTAAAGAGGAAGTCTAAGAATAGTTTCAGGTTATGTTTAAGCACTTTATAATCTATATTGGAATCAATAAGTGGCTTGGTATTGGGGCCTACCCCCCTCACTTCACACACCAAAACAATAAGGGTGTCAGGTGCTTAGCCAAAATATATTAATATCCAGATATTATACTCAACCAGAGAGCTAAGTTGATTCTCCCCTTGGTAATGACCTCCAAATAGGATCACTAAGAAAGGGTAAGGTTACCGCTAGGTGATGAACTCCTAGCCAAGACTTGTCTCAAGTATGTTTGATGTTTAATTTATGAAAGTGATTTTGTTTAGGTGTGTGCAACAAGGATTAAAGCTATGATAGATTACTTTGGCTTTAAGTTAAGCTATGTGAACTAAAATTTCAAGTAGTTGATGTATGGACTTAATTTTAAGCCAAAAAAAAACTTTTGATTTCATTAATGAGAAAACAATAGGGAGAGAGTGCAAGCAAACAAGAACCCAAGTAAGACCCAAGGGTCCCACTAGGTATGCCACAATGTTTCAATGAATTTCTTGCTTATTATGGAGAAAAAAAGAGGAAACTAAGTACAGGTATGTTTAAACAACCTAATTGATAGTGCACACATTGAATCAAAAGATTGTGAAGAGCTTCTCTTTGGCTTGAGAGGATGACCTGTGGATAAGAAAGCACTAAAGTAAACTTGTTTGTTAGATAGATAGTTGAGTGGATTGCCTAATGATAGCTAGATCCTAGAAGTGAAAGCTTCCTTAGGAGCTATCAATCCAGACATTTTAAATAATTAATTTTATAAACAAAAAAATAAAGGTCATCAATAAATCAAAGGGTAATAAAATTAAATATAAGAGTGTTTGCTTGAAAATATGCTATAAATTATTAAATTAGTGATAAACTAATCTATACTAGTGGTATAGGGTTAGGGTATTATTCAAAAAATTAGAAAGGGGTCAATAGATAGTCAAGAACATGGAATATTCTATTTGATTGGGTGTAGGTAGGTGAAATGAGCTTCTTGGTTTTTGGTGCCACAGTGACCATCAATAGTTAAGGTGACCATCAGTGGTTAAGGTGACCATCAGTGGTTAAGGTGATCATCAGAGGTTGAGCAGACCATTGGTGTTTGAATCAATTGTTAATGGTTACTATGTGAAGATCTGGGTTGATAAATTGTTAATTAATGAGATCCAAAAGATGGATTTTGAGAGGTGGATAAGGTTTGGGTTGATTGTAAAATGGAAATAAAGTAAATGAATTTTGAGAATCAAATACTTGTCTTACAAAAAGTTGATTAGGTGGATGGTTGAGTCAATTGATCTATGGGTAGAATCTAGCTTGATTCTGGTAGAGTAACAGTACCTAAAGGCTTGATGGAGAGGTGATAGAAAATAGACTCTCTGATATGATTGTTGATGGTGATTGACCTGCAAGAAAGAAAATCCTAGATACACAATCTCTTGGTTTTCACCTCTTTACTCCTCTCTCTTATAGGTCAGGTGAGAGAGTTGCAACAAAATGTGGAATGGGCCTCCTAAAATTAACTCATCCATGCAATGGCTCACAATTGGAATTAGATGGGCTATAATTAGAAAATTAAAGTGGGTGGTTTACATGATTTTAGTTGAGGAGGTGCACCCTGATCATCGATGGTCAGGGTGACCATCAATGGTTACCCTAACTGTTGAAGGTCGAGTGTTGAGGGGAAAAAAGGCTGAAAGGTAGGGTTGAGCTAGTTAAGTTAAACTTGACTATAGGCTAGGTTGATCAGGGCTTAGAATGTCATACTAGTCTTGAGAGGGTCTTAGGGTATTCCAGTGGAATTATGACATTTGGAATTGTAGTGTGTGGATTTATGGTGTATACATCATAGATGAACTATTGTTCATAGTCACTCTCATTTTCATATTCATTTGCATGTTCCTTATCATACTCATTTTCACTTCCATTGTCACTAGGGAGAGATGTAAGAGAAGAATTAATTTTTTTTTAATATGCAATAACTTATCATGTGAAATTGGAATATTATGTGCATTTATGTTATCCATGGATGGAGTGTATGCATTATTTTCATTTTCAATATGAGAAGTAAGAGAAAGAGAGTTATCATTTAGACATTCTTTTTACAAAGTAGAGTTAAGAACATGAGATGTATCATTTAAATTATGCATTGGCAATTTGATTCTATTACGTTTATATTGTTGTATTTCAAACATAGAAGTAGCAAGAGAGAGAGAGAGAGAGAGAGAGAGAGAGAGAGAGAGAGAGAGAGAGAGAGAGAGAGAGAGAGAGAGAGAGAGAGAGAGAGAGAGAGAGAGATTAGGCTCACATGGAAGCAAATTATCACCAATAAGAGGTTCACTTAGAAGTGTATGACTAATTTGTTCATGTGGTACATTGTGCATAGGGGAATGAGGTGAAAGGTATCTTTCCCATTTGTCAAAATTATTTTCTTTAGAAGAAGGAAAAAAATAGATAGGTTTAAGAGAAGAAGATGCATCTACTTTTTCTTCACTATCACTTTCACATATTTGGTTGAGGAGGTGCACCCTGATCATCGATGGTCAGGGTGACCATCGATGGTTACCCTAATTATTGAAGGTCGAGTGTCGAGGGGAAAAAAGGCTGAAAGGTAGGGTTGAGCTAGTTAAGTTAAACTTGACTATAGGCTAGGTTGATCAGGGCTTAGAATGTCATACTAGTCTTGAGAGGGTCTTAGGGTATTCCAGTGGAATTATGACATTTGGAATTGTAGTGTGTGGATTTATGGTGTATACATCATAGATGAAATATTGTTCATAGTCACTCTCATTTTCATATTAATTTGCATGTTCCTTATCATACTCATTTTCACTTCCATTGTCACTAGGGAGAGATGTAAGAGAAGAATTAATTTTTTTTTAATATGCAATAACTTATCATGTGAAATTGGAATATTATGTGCATTTATGTTATCCATGGATGGAGTGTATGCATTATTTTCATTTTCAATATGAGAAGTAAGAGAAAGAGAGTTATCATTTAGACATTCTTTTTACAAATTAGAGTTAAGAACATGAGATGTATCATTTGAATTATGCATTGGCAATTTGATTCTATAACGTTTATATTGTTGTATTTTGAACATAGAAGTAGAGAGAGAGAGAGAGAGAGAGAGAGAGAGAGAGAGAGAGAGAGAGAGAGAGAGAGAGGGAGGGAGGGAGGGAGGGAGGGAGGGAGGGAGGGAGAGAGAGAGAGAGAGAGAGAGAGAGAGAGAGAGAGAGAGAGAGAGAGAGAGAGAGAGATTAGGTTCATATGGAAGAAAATTATCACCAATAAGAGGTTCACTTGGAAGTGTATGACTAATTTGTTCATTTGGTGCATTGTGCATAGGGGAATGAGGTGAAACGTATCTTTCCCATTTATCAAAATTATTTTGTTTAGAAGAAGGAAAAAAATAGATAGGTTTAAGAGAAGAAGATGCATCTACTTTTTCTTCACTATCACTTTCACATGTATCATCATATTCCTCATTACAACAATAGTAATTATCTTTATTGTAAATGAAATCATTTTCCATATTTTTAACTAATGTGAAATTTTGTAAATTTGTCTATTCATTATCATAATTATGAGAAAAATTTAGAAATTAGTCTATGGGATGAGAGGGAAGAAGTGCCTTAGTGGCCATTTTATTTCTTTCATCAAAGAGAATATGTAAAATTACTATTTAGCAAATAAATGCAATAATAAATACTAACATAGATATTTTGAAAATATTTTTGACACTCTAAATAATTCACAAAAATTTCAAAATATTTTTTCTAAAAATTTCAAGGAAGGATGGCTTGAAGTTTTAGGACCTAGTTTAGGAATCTAGGGTTTTGGATTGAGGTTATAGAATTTTTAAAAATTATTGCTATAATTTAAATAGTAAAATGAATCGGACTAAGGTAAATGCACAAAAATTTATAAAAAAATCAATAATTTGAAATTTAATTTTTGCACAAAATAACTACCAACATAGAGATTTTGAAAATATTTTTGGCACTCTAAACAATTTGCAAAAATTACAAAATACTTTTCTAAAAATTACTAGGAAGGAAGCCTTGAGGTTTTAGGACCTAGTTTAGGAATCTAGGGTTTTGGATTGAGGTTTTATAATTTATGAAAATTATGATAATAATTTAAATTCTAAAATAACTTTGAGTAAGGTAAATGCACAAAAATTTATAAAAAATCAGAAATTTGAAATTTAAGTTTTGCACAAAATAACTACTAATATATAGATTTTGAAAATATTTTTGGCACTCTAAACAATTTACAAAAATTCCAAAATATATTTTTTTAAATTGCTAGGAAGTAAGGCTTGAGGTTTTAGGACCTAGTTTAGGAATCTAGGGTTTTGAATTGAGGTTTTAGAATTTTTGAAAATTATGACAATAATTTAAATTATAAAATAAATTTGAATAAGATAAATGCAAAAAAAAAAAATACAAAAATCAAAATATTTGAAATTGAAATTTTGCACAAAATATGAAGGAAAAACCCTAAGGGTACCTAGGGTTTTAAATTTGTTCAAAGTAAGTCAGGTTTCCCAAATGTTTTGTTATTTATGGAAATCTAGTGTTTATTTCCTAAATAATAAAGGGTTTAGAATAATATGAAAAATCTAATTTAATATATTAGAACACCAATTTTGTCAAATTAATTATATAGGTAAAGAAATAAACTTATCTAAAAAACATAGGCTAAAATGAAGGATTCAGGGGTTAAAACTATTGCACAGGACTAGGAAGATGTTATGACTCTGGATCTATCTTTCATTTGGTGAAAGGACAAAAGTGCCAAAAATAGGACACCTCAGGGTCTGGTGCTATACTCCAAGTCCTCCCATTATTGTCCAAACTGGTCACAAAGGTCTAAGTTTTCTAGGTTTTGTTTGCTATCCCTATATCAATCTGCCTATGAAATTTTATATCTTGACTATTGATGAATCTAATTGTAGAGATGATTTAATCTCCAACCCTAGGTTTATCTACACACATGAAGCAATGAATACATCAAAATGAAAAGGGGGAAAAATTGGATTAGGGGAATAATGATCACATGATCTAGAACCCCTGCTATCCTGATCGATGCTTACATTAATGCTCAAGCTAGGATCTCAGATCTAAATATAATTATTCCTTAGGGAATATGAATAATAAGCACACATGATATATTCAAGAATGAACTTTCACCAAGGCCCTTCCATGGTCAATCATGCAAATATATGTGTGATGCAGATTGTTGAGCTATACTATTGACTAAATTTTAATTATATACTATGCCAAAGTAGTAAGTGCTAGATATAAAATGCCTTATGTAGTCCTTTGTATAAGAGACTTTTTATTTTGAATTTGAGAGATTTATTCACATTCATCCAACATTAGGAAAACTTAAGGATGAATCTAACAAGGGATTGGGACTCATTAAGTGAGGGAAACTAACTGTTGGAGCTAAAAATGCCATTAGATAGGAGCATTGAAAATGGAACACCCTAGGGTCTAATGTTATAGTCCAACCCTAGTGATCTTGTACTACAAGCTTGAGACCTAGGGGGATGAAATAAGCATGGGAAATGGGGTCTGGCTGAGCTAGAATCACGTCTCGAAAGTTTACGGATGACTGAGAATCAACAAAAAGGTGACTCAATCATGAAACAAGACCACAACAAGTAAAGTAAAAAGACATGGCTAAATGTGAACAAGGGTCATATTCACTAGTTAGAGTCTCCTATGAAAGGACTATGAAAATGCATGATATGTGTGGTTACTTGACCAATTTAGGGTGTATACTCATAGAAGTTAGATGTATTAGGATAATCAACTATTATAAATGGATTTCCAATGTAATAACAGTTAGTAAAAAGATAGAAGTAAAAAGAATCTATACTAATTTCATAGACATTAACAAAACTTACTCAAAGTATGACTTTCCATCACCAAACATTGACATGATAGTTGACTCCACTGCGAGTTATGAAATGCTTTCACTGATGGATAGTTTCTTAGGCTATAATTAGATCAAAATATCACCAGAATACTAGTAAAAAATAAAATTTACGACTCTATGGTGAACATTGTATTATGAGGTTATTCCATTTAGTCTCAAGAATGTAGGGACCATCTATCGAAGAGCCATGACAGTCATATTTCATGATATGATGCATGACATTATCAAATACTATGTTGATGACATACAAGAAAAATAAAAAAATAAGGTCGATCATTCAACAACATTAAGGAAGCTACCTAAATGACTACATGAATACAAAGTTAGGATCAACCCCAAGAAATATGTTTTTGGCATTACTTCCATCAAATTGCTTATCTTCATTATGTCTCACAGGGGCATTGAAGTCAATCCAAATAAAGTATGAGTTATAATAGAGATGCCACCATAGACTAATTTAAACTAAATCCATAGTTTATAGGATAAGATATAGTCCATTAGATGATTCATATCTCAATTGGTCAAAAAGTTTCATCCTTTTACACATCTTTTGAAGAAAGATGTCACGTTTCTTTGGGAGAGTAATTGTCAAAAAGCTTTTCAATAACTAAAATAATATCTTGCCAATCCACCAATTTTATTAATTTCAACACTAAGAAAATTGTTCCTTCTATATCTATCAACCATAAATAATGCCCTGGGGGCACTTCTAGCTCAACATGATGAAAATGGAAAGGAGCATGTCATGTACTATCTAAGCCATACACTAGTTATGTATGAACACAATTATATGCCCATTGAAAAATCACGTTTAATTATGATCTTTACAACTCAAAAACTATGCCATTACATGTTGAATAATAATACCATGGTCATTTTAAAAGTAGATCCACTCAAGTATCAAATATCTAAAATGGCTTTACAAGGCCATATGGCCAAATGGATCATGTTTTTCAATGATTTTGAGATGAAATATGTGAGCCAAAAATCCATCAAGTGGAAAGTTCTTGCAGATCACCTTACTAAATAACCCCTTGTAGATACAGATCCATTGACACTCCAATGTCTTGAAGAATCTATTATGACCATCATTAAAACACCTATGAGGAGAAACACTAGAAGTTATATTTTGATGGTTCATTCATAGCACATGGATCGAGGTAAGGCCTTTTGTTTATCACACCATAGGGGGATACAATTTTTAATTCATTCATAATCACCTTTCCTTGTACTAATAACATGGTCAAACATGATGCACTCATGATAGGGTTTCAACAAGAAATATAATGAAATGTACATCATCTCAAGGTTTATGGTGATTCACAATTAATCATCAATCAAGTTACAAACCACTTTTAAACCAAGGATGATAAGTTGGTTCCATATAAGGAAATGGTCCACACTCTTAAGCAATAGATTGTCGATATCTAGTTTGAACATATACCAAGGGCTAGAAACAAAACAATGGATATGATGGATACCTTTGGGTCATTTATTTGACATATAAACACAAAAAATACTACCAATTTCTCATTGAAAATATGTTAATGCCAGCTAATGAACCTTCAACTATAATAATGATCTATGATATTATTGGTCCAATCTCTACTTAGTATTTAGACTTATACACTTACCTCCATGACCAAATTATGCCACTAGAATTATCTTGAAAATAAACCAAAGCCTTCATACACAATGCATAATGTTATACCTTACTCAAACCAACCCTATAACACTATAGTTTTAATAGAACTCTGCTTCATTGTTTACCTTTGGTAGAATCTATACTAGCATTATGAGAAGTTCATAAAGGGGTATGTAGATCCCACACTAGTAGGGCAGTCCTGTCCAAAAAAATTCTTATGTACTATTTATTATTAGCCAATAATGGATGCAGATGTAACTACATATGTCAAAATACGTGATAAATTTCAATGGCATGCTAATCTGATACATGCCCCAGCCAAGACTTTGAAACCAATGTTGACACCATGGCCATTTGCTACATGGGGGCTTGATCTCATTGGGAAGATAAAACCCACCTCATCTAATATACATAATCACATCCTCACCATCATATAATATTTAACTAAGTGGGTTGAATCTATACCCCTCATTTATGTGTCTAGAAAAAAAAATTAAGAAATTCATTTTCAACCACCTCATTTGCTGCTATAGTATCTCTTATGACATTATATCTAACAATGGAGGATCATTCAAGAACAAGGATGTTGAAAATATATGTGCCAAATTCAATATCACACAACACTTTTCAATGGCATATTACTCTCAAGGTAATGGCTAGGCCAAAGCTTCAAACAAAAACATTGTCAACATCCTGAAAAATATTATCAATGATGTTGGTCACAACTGACACCTTTAAATATTCTGCACCCTTTGGGCATACCATACCAATCACCACACCCCAATAGGAGCCACTCTATACTCATTTATGGTATTGAATCCATTCTTCCCATTGAGTTAAATTTACCATCATTACTCATCTCTTTGGAGCATGTTCTAGATGATGAAGACTATTGAGTAGCTCACCTACAAGAGTTGGAGTTACTTGATGAGAAATGCTTGGCCATAGTGAATGACTTGCAATCATATTACAAATAACTCTGTGGCTATTATAATTGGCATGTGAAACATAGAGAATTTGAGCTTGGTTATCTTGTCCTAAAAAAAACCAAAAGAATATCATGATAAAAAAGAAGCATAAAGGAAAGTTCAAACCCAGCTAGGTAAATCCTTTCATCATTATTACAGACTATGACACTGGAACATATAGGCTCACCACACTATATGGAGATGAACATGATGAGATAATGAACATTATACACCCTAAGTGTTATTTCACATGAGTGACTTGGTGTATTGTCTATTATGACCATTTCAAGTTATACTATATTATTGGCTTTCTTATTTGTACTATACCATTCTATCACTTTGTCATTCCTCCATTCCATTCTATTATACCTTTTATATTGACCAACATGTTTTGGCACTCCCTACCTAACTCATTTGACCTTAGTTCATTCATTGATTTCACTTTCAACATAAAGAATCAGATCAATTTTAGTAGTTGTTTCAAGAATTATAGATAGAGGTCATATTTTGGAGTAGTATGACAAAAGTTGTGGTAGTTATAACCTTCTTTTCTTGTTTTATTCTATATCATGCCTAGTTTTTGTGGGCCTGATTATAACTACCTTTGGGCAAATTAGTGTCTCACAGATCTTCCTACTAATTATAACTGCCTATGGGTAAATTAGTATCATCAATATATGCCTTTGTTTCCTAGTTATAATTGCCTATGGGCAAACTAAGGGTAACAATTATTTATTGTGCCTTGATGTACTAACTTTACATTCCCATGTTGAATTTTGCCATTATGCCAACTATGTCCATTTTATTTGAATTGGATTCTACACTAGTCAGATTATTCCATTATAAAGTGGAACTACTATTACTTGAGGGCATTTTTGAACTATGTGGGTAGTGCTTGATACTTGTTGAGATCAACTTAGTAACCTAAGCCATGCTCTCACCATTTTATGAGCAACTTAAGACATGCTTTCACTATTTTCTGAGTAATCTTTAATTTTGAATGCTCTCACCATTTTTTGAGTTTAAACCATTTAATATCTCATCATTCTCAATCAAATTAAGATACTCCAAAATTCTAAAAACATTTTTAAAACCATTTAGAAAAAACAAAACCATTGACCACTTCTTTGCCTTAAGGATTCTAGGAAGCCTTACTAAGTTATGAGGAAATCACGTGTCACTTATTTTTCCCATCATTTTTGAACTTTTTAACCCATGTAATTTCCATTTTGCAAGATCATTCCTGTTATTCTATCACATCTATTATGTTTATTTTTCATCAGTTATCATTTTCTTCCCATTTCTTGGGAGAACTACATTTTGCCTAAAGTTTTATTTGATATTATGTCCATATTAATATGTAGGTAGTGTTCACTTTCCTAGTGCATCTATAAACATATCGACCACCCACTTCCTTTTCTTCTATTCCCCCACCTTGTTTGTTTGTTAAGTTTTTGCCTATTTTTTAGGGGCAATTTTTGTCATCTTGTTTATTTATTGTTTATGTGCCTATTTTTTTGCTTTCAGTACTATTGCCTTGATTTAATCTATGTGTGTTATTGGGTGATTCCTTATGCACATTAGTCTTGAATCTATTCATATTCAAATTTTAACATTGTCATCATGGTTTTCATCATTGGTACATTATTTATAATTGAGTATTGGTTTGGGAGTCAGCCCTTATGCATATTTAAGCCACACCCTCATAGTGATCTACCATGATGCCTATCATCATGTGCTATATCAAAAATTAGTTTTAATAAGTCTATACTAAACTAAATAAATGATATCTCTCCTTGGCACCATCACCATTCTTGATCTAATCCCAATCATATCCCAAATAGAGTAATTAAATAATGAAATAAGTTTAACCTTTGTTATTTTAGATGAGAATCTCCCTACTAGTAGGTTTTCCCAATTCATCTTTATCCTCTGTATCAAGTTGTTATCATCATGTTTTCAATCATCATCCATCAATCTTGTTTGCCATAATTGGGGTATAATGGTTATAACCAGCTTTAGGCAAACCATTGTATACCATCCCACTTACATTCTCAATGATTTTAACCCCTTTTGGGAAAATCATTGTGTTTATTCACCCCATCACATTTCATTTGTTTGATCCACCTATCTACTTATTTTGAGGGACTATTTTCCAACCATTTCATCAAGGGGGCACATACATTTCATCTATTGTCATTTAAGTCATAGGCATGCAAGACCTTTTCATTCTTTGAGAAGATGTTACTATGACTATAGCTTGAAATGCATTCCCTAATATGGGCAAACTGTAGACACCTAAGAGTGGCCACCAATGACCTCCAACCAAGCTTCAGATCAATTTATACCAAACATCACAATTTGGGTTAAAAACACTAAAATGTGCTAAATGGTTCAAACTTGTCATATAAAAGTGCCAATTTAGGCTAAATTATCCCTAACATGGCAATGGATTTTATGTGATTGATAGTTCTTCCCAAATAATTTTGAGCCAAAATGCCAAAAATGTAATTTGACACTCTTAACCACTAAATTCCCCTAATTTGGAAGCACACGACACATGCATATGTTATTTTGTGTTGACAATGTCCTAAATTGGATATTGGTTTGTATTCAACTAACATTATCTTCTAATTCCTATCCAATCAAATTTTAACCTAATAATATGACATTTATACTAATTTGATTAATTTGTGCACTAATTTCCAAAGAATTTGACTAAAATTGTTTAATCTTACTTAGGTAAATTAAACCAAATTATGAGCTTAAGTAAGAATTACATGAAACTTATTGAATATTTATTTATTGGAAATTTATTTCTAATATTTTCATCATCATGTCACATCATTTTTTGAGGTGGCATCCATAGGCCATAAATGCAATAAATATTTGATTAAGCCCTCCCATGCCTCATTAATTCCCCTTTAGTAATAAATCATGATGAGGATATTTATGGATTTTATTTACACTATTGGATTAATTCATGGCCACACAGCTACATCCTAAAATGGATGGTCATGGTTGATCCTAGCTCATTTGTAAAATCTATAAATAGAAGGTCTCACACTGATAATTTTAAAATATCTCATAAGCCAAAGTTATAATGCACAAATGATTTCAAAGATATTTTGATATAGTGTTATTATTCCAAAACATTGAGTCAAGATTCACAATCCAAAGCCATAAAGCCAATGATTCTAAGGAAAGAAGGAGATAGCCAAGCTCCATTACCATAGACTTATTGAGCACAATCTAAATAAGCCAATGAAGAGATATGTTAGATCATTCAAGGAAGGTAATAAATTTTATTTTATTTCATTTTAGTTGTGCTTTGTCAATGCTTTTTCTTCACTAAGAAAATTAGTGTGTTTTTTGGATTATATTTCATCTATTAACACATTACTAATCTCCCCTTATTAGATTTCTATGTTCACATATACTGGAAAGCATCATGATCCATGGTTTGCCCATAATATCCAATCCAAAGTAAATTCTTGGATAGGGATATCCCACTAACATGGCCTCCACAAATTCCATCATGGATCTCTTTGATTATGAGAATAGCCTCCCTTGATGTTAGGCATTTTAACAAGGTCTCATCATAGCCTCACCAATAAAACATGCTACCAAGGATGGTGTTAGGTTGTGGAGCTAAAAGCTTCAACTCTTTGCAAATAGTAGGAACAGAAGGTTGCTGAGATCCAAGAGCACCGGCGTCAGCATCAGGACCGACGTCGGTCGTGACCAGTGCAGAAGGCCACCGGCGACGGCAAAAAGTCGACCGATGTCGGTGAAACCAGGCAAGCAGGGACCGGCGTCGGTCGTCTGTGTGTTCTAGAACTGTTCGTTGCATGGACAATTAGTTAAGTGAATGAAGTGTTTGCATGTAAAGACCAGTTAGAGTCTTGAGCTGTGAGGATAATTGTCTAAATTAAGAGTCTAAGTTATTTTTTAAGTCTGGGATCTATTTATAGACCCATTGGCATGTATTGTAAAAGTAGGAGATAGAAAGGAAGGCAAGGAAGTTCCTTCCATTGTAAGATCATTGAGTTGCAGGTTGTTGCAAGCTCATAGGGGATCTACATGTAAGTTTGGTCTGTTGAATTGCAGGTTGAAGGTTCATGGGAGATCAAATTGAAGTGCTATAGAGTGCTTGGTGTACCGGCAGGGTTATTACTGACTGGTTGGAGAGGTGAACACCAATTCTGTGTGTGAGTTGGTTGTTGGGACCATTTTTTGTGTAGGAGAGTGTTGTGAAGAAGAATTACTATACACTTGAGGTGTGGGAAACCTCTGTAAGGTGGAAGAGTGTGGTGGCTCTTTGTAGTATTCTTTTCTGTAAAGTGTTAATACAATATAGTGTATTGTCTCTCATATTCTGTGCTATTGGTGAATTCTAGTTACTTGTGTTTCTAGTTATTTCCGCATATTTAATTGCTTATATTTGGTAATCATATTGTGCTCTTTCTGAGGAGCAAGATCCTAACAAGAGGAATTAGAATAGGTGTGTTTGTTCTTGGATTTCCCCTTCATACAACCTGAGTTGCTATCCCTCCTTGAATGCTTCAGCTGATCTCCTTGACCTTACACCTGTAGATCTCCTTGAACTTGCTTGCTTCAATGCTCTTACTTGATCAATTTGATATAATTCTGTGTTTAATTGCTCATATATAAGTAATCAATTGTGCTTCCATTGGATAAGGGGTCACCTAACAGATGGTGTAATGAGATTTGCATCAGATGAAAGATTTATGTTGGTGGGGATTAATTTTTTTTATAAGGGTATTGTCATGAAAATAGGTATAGATGTCATGATATGAGGGTTAACTGGGATCAGGGATTACATAAATTTTATAATGAGCCAATACTTTAAGAGTAGGCAATAATAATTATTTGAATAGAAAATTGCCTTTAAGAACATCCTCTAGTATATCTACTAAAGATCCTATAGTGGCCATTACATCAACAACTTTGTTACTTCCTCTAAGAACTTGCACAAAATTTATAAACTAAATATTTTTATTTGAATTGATCAACCATTTGTTTATAGGGAAATAACTTCTTATCCTTGGTTTAGAAATCTTCATTCCCCTATTTCATAATTAACTAGGAATCCTTGAAGACTTAAAGATGATAAATATTCCACTAGGTGGTAAGTTATAACCCAAAAATTAAGGCCTCGTATTCATCCATTTTATTTATGCATGGGAAAGATATGAAAAAGGATTTAGGGAATAGGTCACCTTATGGGATTACCAAAAGGACTTTTTCTCTCAACTCATGCATGGTAAATGATCCATAAAAATTTAATTTCCATCCAGCTGATTCCTTAATTATTAATATAGATTCATTAGGGAAGGTTGTGATTAAATGTTTGGTGTCCACTATGGGTGTTGTTGCTAGTCGATCAAAAATAACTTTCCCATTGGTGGGATTTTAATTTTCATACTCAATATCAAATTCAATTAATAACATGATCCATTTGGCCATTCTCCCTATTATATATAACTTAGATAACCTATATTTGAGTTGGTCAACTTTTTTTATTATCATAACTTGGATGTTTAGCATATAATGTTGGAGTTTTTGTGAAGTGAAGATTACATTAAAACAAGCTTTCTCTATATGGGTGTAATTGAGCTCATATGAAATTAGTGTTCTACTTAGGTAATAAATAGATATTTATTTCCTTTTATCATTATATTGAGCTAAGAGATCCCATATAGCACATGGAGTAGTGGAGAAATATAAGAGCAATGACCTTCCTGATATAGGTGGTGAGAGGACTCAAGGATTTATTAGATATTGTTTCAGATTTTGAAATGTTTTTTAACATTCTAGGTTCTAGTCAAACTAAGATCCTTTCTTTAACTGATGAGTAAAGGGATGAAATTTATCTACCAATTGACATATAGATCGATGAATGTCCTAAAATTTCCCTTGAAGGCTACTTTAGGTTCTTAGGCGAAGGCATTTCAATAGATTTTACCTTAATAGGGTCTACCTTAATGCCTTATTGAGAGAATATGAATCCCAAGAGTTTGTTTGAAGTGACTCTAAACACACATTTATTGGGTTTTAATCATACTTTATATTTCTTTAGCCTCTCAATTTTTTTTGAGGACTGTCAAATGTTCTTATCAAATCTTGGACTTTTCTAGGACGTCATCCACATAATCTTCCATAATATCATGTATCATGTCATGGAATATGATTTTCATGGCCATTTTTTAGGTTTCTCCAACATTTTTGTGTCTAAATAGCACCACTTGATATCATAAATTCCCACATGGAGTGATAAATGTAGTTTTATGTTGATCTTATGGTGTGATTTTGATTTGATTATAACCAAAAAAGCCATCCACGATGGAGAACATTCATATCCCACTATAGAGTCCATGATCATGTCAATATTAGGTAAAAGAAATTCATATTTGGGACATGCCTTATTTATGTCTCAAAATTCTATACAAATCCATATCACTCCTCATGGTTTGACAATAGGGACAATACTAGAGATCTAGTGAGAGTAGTCATTGGGCTAAATGAATCCAGTTTCTAAGAATTTTTGTATCTCTTCTTTGACCATAACACTACCTTTGGGTGTATTTTTCATAGATTTTTCTTAATAGGTTTGGCATTTGGATGGACCACTAAGTGATGTACCACCAAGGTAGGATCTAACCCAAGCATGTTAGAATAGCTCCATGCGAATACATCTATAAACTCCTTAAGAAGCTCAATAAGAATATGTTGTTCCTCAAAAGTGAGAAATTCCCCCAATTTGATAATTTTAGGATTTTCATCTATTCTAATATTGTTTTATATTACCTATTCAATGAGATAAGGTGATTGATATTGAAGATAGGTTGGGGGCGGTGGTAATTCTTCACCTTAAGTAAACTCATCTGGAAACTTCATATCTAGCTCCTGATAAAGCTATCTTTCATTAAGGTTTAATTATATTTATTGTATATTTATAGAGGGATAAATTTAATCATATTATTATTATTATGTTTGATTTAAAGACCCTTTTTTCTCTCCAACATAGGTGGACTCATTTAAATGGATAGTGAATCCTCTTTTATGATCCTGTGACAACATAAAATCCTGAGCTACTATGTATTAAATAATATCCTCATCATTTTGAAATACATCAAAGTATGGATCATGATTATAATCCTATTATATGAGTTTAGGGTAGTAGAGGGAGATGTTGATAGTAGAAATGGCAGTGTCAGAGAAGAGGTTCATGGAAACTAGATATTAGTAAAGGCTATAAATGAAACCTATCTTAACTTATTCATCATAAATAGACTCTTTAGAATCAAATAAGTATCCATGGGGATAATGTTTAGGTTAATTCCTAGTGGTTTATACCATAGTTCAACTCATATTGTATGTTCTTAAACTCTAATAGGTTCTATCCTACCTTGTTCTTCTTGACCTAGTTGTTTAACATTATAATTTATGTTTTGAAGCATTTTTTGAAGTTGGGGGTATTTTTTTCTATGAAAATATAGGGCCTCATCTTATTTAATGATACAAGAATCATTAGGTTCTTCAAAATATTCATTTGAAAACATTTCTACACTTGTGAAGGTCATCGATTTGAAATGATAGATAATGGGGTTATCTTACCTCATAGCTAGGGACACATAACTATGCGGGGATAATGGAAGGCTTATGATAAAAAGAGTTTTGTATTCATATTTTCCATGGCCCTTAGAAATGATTTTGAGATGATTGATGTCTATAAATTTAGATGAGGTGGGTGATAGGCTATTAGGGTGGGCAAATTTCATAGCTTTGGGTTTATAAGAGGAAATTTGGGTACTATGCCAATAAAATGTAAGATTGGATTATTCTATTTGGTAGCTTCAAAAATGCTCAATTTCACTCAATATTGTGACCATTCCTAAATTCAATAATTTGAGACATTGGTGGAGGGTAGAGTGTACAACTCTCATATCATAGATCCAAGGGCATCCCAAAAGT
Source organism: Torreya grandis (assembly GCA_037957365.1). Classification (NCBI taxonomy): domain Eukaryota; kingdom Viridiplantae; phylum Streptophyta; class Pinopsida; order Cupressales; family Taxaceae; genus Torreya; species Torreya grandis. The sequence goes on along the minus strand of JARHVA010000106.1, from coordinate 1,082,758 downwards.
AGATTATAGGGGAAATCTACATCCACTACATGGATTAAGGTTTGGTGGACTATGGGCCCCATAGCTATAGTAAGATATATATTTATAATAGATGGTATTTCATTATCATCATATGCATTTATCATTATAAAAGTTGGCCCTGCTAAAGATTCAGAATACCCCAACTTCTTAAGAAAGTCAATATTACACAAATTTAGGGTTGATCCTCCATCTATAATAACTAATGGGATTTTGTGATTGGTGATGGATATTTCAATGAATAATGGATAATTATGATAAGGGAATATGGGTGGCATGTCTTAGGTAGTGAAGGTGATTTTTTGTGAAGGGAATAAATGACCCACCAAGGCTTGCAATTGACTTGTTTCGATATCCCTTGGAACTTTTAATTTATTCAAGACTTGATTTAGTATCTCCTGATGTATAGACAATTTTTTTAGAAGATCCATAAGAGAGATTTGAGATGGGATATTCTCAAGTTTTTGAATAATATCATATATTTTATCAAAAAAACTTGAGACCTATCTAAGGATGGTGATTTATGAGATGAGGAGGCAGGGGGGTACCTTGTAGGTGATCCAAGAACTATGATTTTACCATGTCATGTAATGAATACATAATCATCAATGGCCTTATTTATTTTGAGGATGGGAGATGGAAGATGTGTGAGATCTTGGGGGCCTTTAATATTGATAGTCTTAATGTAGTGGTATGGAATAGGGTGATAATCAATTTTATTGGAGGTGGAAGCTTAACCCTAATCCCTCAGTGATTTATTCTCATTATGATCATGCTTAGGTAGAGGGTCTTTATACATAACCAATAATTGATTTTGATATTGATTTGTTTGAGTCTCTCCCTCAACTTATATTTCCCCTTTTTATATTAAATCTTGGATGAAATGTCTTAATTATATACATTTCTCAATATCATTCCCTTTAACTTGGTGGTATTAGCAAAACTAATCTTCATGGTACTGGTCAAGGCATGGCTTGTTATCATCCAATTATTGAATCTCTGAGAGAGTGATCATTTTAGAAATAATTAATTATTACAAGATCATTTCCATAGGTATACCAAGACTAGTAAGATGCCTTTTTCCCATTATAGGCTTTGGTTTCCCTTTTAGTACAATAATACTGGAGATATTTTTATTTTTAGTAGTAGGGGGATCCTTTTATATTATTTATACATGCTTTATATTAGTAAAACCATCTGCTACTACATTCTTATTTTTATTGAGCACTTTCAGTTTGACCAAGAAAGCATTATATTAAATTTGACTCTATTCATTTTGGGTATATAATTTTATGGCTCCCATTTTAATAAGTTCCTTCTCTATCTAGATACCCTTCTCAATAATTTCATCAAAGGATTTGGCACAATGTAATTTTAAATGATATTTTAATTCAACATTTATATTATCAATACATATCTTGGCCAACTCTTTTTTGGGGACCATACAATAGAATCAATTGGCAAGGTTTCTCCATTGTTTTAAAAATGATGTTAAAATATTCACATTCCTTTGTTTATTTTTCTATAAATCAATTATGGAGATGTCATGTTTTATATTAAATTAGAAACATCTCAAAAAAAAATTGTTAGTTCTTCAAAACTGTTCATGTGGGTCCTGTCTCCCCTTATATTTGGTAATTTTTAGGACTTTGAAGTGTGTTAGGAAGGGTATTTGTAAAATTCTCATATCCAATAGGTATGTGTATAAGTCTTCATACCTACATCTCATTTCCTGAGTGCAAGGATCACTCTATTAAAGAGTTTATTTCATCATCTTCCACTCTTGGGCAAATGAGGGATCCATTAAGGGATTGGAAGTATGTGTTTGGATGGTTTTTGGTCTTAATGGATCAATAGTAGGGTTTATAGTGGTTTTTTGGGAGATGAGTGCATTTGGTTTATAGCTTGGAATTGGGATGTGAGGGAATAGATTTATTGGGTAAATTTATCTAATAAATCTTCCAAGGTATATCTCCTTATTTCAATATAGATGCATTTGTTCTGAAGGGGTTTTTCTTCTTCTTCTAGATCTTGTTCATGGTCTATAAGTTCAGGTTCCCCCTATTCTTGGTTAGTGTTAGTTAGGAGAGGTGGAGTGTTGGGTCTAGATGATGGGTGAATGAGATGTTGCATAAGATTGGGATTAAATATGGGGGTAGTTTTCCCCCTATTTTGATAACTTGGGAGAGGATTTGGTCATGGTTTTCATATATATATATATATATATATATATATATATATATATATGCTCTAACCTCATTGTTATTAAATAAGTCATTAGTGAGTTGTTCATATCCTCCAAGAGTGTTCATATCACTTTGAGTTCTTTCATTATCCATACTTTGCTCACCTAGTGTCCTAAATATATCATCCTCCCAATTTTATCCTTCTTCCAATATTAAGACTTGAACATGATTCTTGATTGGCATGGTGGATAATGTAGGGTGATGTAAAGATAGTTAGGTGTTATTTTGGTGTGAGATGAAAATGAATGTGACTTTGACCACTAGACTTGTCTTAGGTTTTAGACTAGAGTGGTCAAGAATTGGGTGATAGGATTTAGATTTAAAGATTAAGGACTAGGTTGATCAAATATTACTAGCATAACAACCCTATAAAAGGATTAATATATCAAGGAGACTAAGCAATGAGATAATTAAATGCCTTTTCACACTAGCAAGATGATGATTGGATGGGTGTTAGGTATGAATAGGTGGGATGATAATATGATGGGGTGATAGATAAAAACATGATAAATTTATAGACTATGATAATATTTAATCAAGGGAGGATGTTTTGAGGATGGATAAGGTGATGAATAGGATTAAGAGTGATAGGTGACCACTATAGTTTAGTTTTCAAGAAAAAATATAATACTTAAGAGTGTGGATGAAGTGATGAAGATGGAATGATTTAGTTTGAGTTATAAAATTATGTGTGTCCTAAATTTTCTCTAGGTGAATTGGTGATAAAAGGGATAAGGCTTACTCAACTCACAAACAATATGAGTCTAGCACAATGCACATATAATCATGCTAAATCATAAGACCTAATATTAATAAATAAAAGGGTGTGTAACCTGATGACTGGACCATCTAATAGATTTGTAGGTGAGGCTATAGGCCAGTGATCCATTACAAAATTTCCAAAACTCTCTCAGCCTCATCTGTACTTGATGGTCACTTGGGAGCTAATCCTGACTTTGACAACAAGTTGTTTGATATGACTGATATGTCTTAAGATAGGTTTACATAAGGTTTATTAGGGTGTCCCTGATATGAAAGGTATGTGGGGCTTAAATATGTTTAGGGTGATGTTTAATTCCTAGTTTAGAGAATTAAATATTCCCTTTTATGAAAGACCTGTATGGGGTCAACTACTTAGGCTAATGACAGTTGTCCTTGATATTTATACTCTACCATAACACAAAGTCTGGTTAAATGCAGATGATGAAATCTACATCACCAACCACTAATGACTAGGCAAGTGCATGGGGTTGAATTCCACATCATGTTTTACCCTATAAAATTAAAATTGGGTTAACAAATAGACAAATAAAAGTTTATTTGACTGACTATTTAACTATGTGAGATAAACAAAACACAAAGCAATCAAAGAGATATATATATATACAAATTCAAAATATAAATTATAGATTAAGCCTTGATTCTATAGAGAAATAAGATATCCAATTGATCTAGGGTTTCCCACTCAGGTATCCTACACAAACACTATTAATAGTTTCAAAAGAGTCAAAATCACCTTTGGAACCTATAAAACTACACTTACATAGTGAAAATATCAAAATTAATTCCATAGAGGAAAATACCACAACTGTAAGTCAAAAGTATAGCTAAAAATAAAAATTTCTTCTGTTGAGATGTATTTTTTCAAAGGACTATAAACTTTCCATAAAATAAAATAGTTAATGGTTAGTTCATACAGTTAAGCAAAACCACAACTGGAATATTCAATTCTACCTGTGCAAAATCATAATTATTAGTGCAATATTGTACTTCATATGAGACGTAAAATTTTTAAAATTTTGGAGCCTAATATTCTTCTAACCTATCCTGCAAGATAATTTAACACTTCTCACACAAGGGTTAGTTTAAAGGAGGGATCCAACTATGGTCATTAATGTATGCTTGTAAATTTGAGCTATGGATTAAAAATACTAAAAATATTAACCTTAACCCAAAACTATAATAAAAATAAAGGGAGACAATATAGGAATAATAAATAATATAAATGGATCCTTACCATCACTTTTCTCCTCTTTGGCTTCCCTTCAATATCTTCAAATTGATTCTTTAATGTTATTTGAATTACTTGTTGGATTGCCTGATAATGGCTTCAAGGTGGATGGTTTAATGGCTTCTTGGGATGTTAGAATGGATGCAAGAGAGTATGAGGGCTTAAAAGAACTGGTATATACATGAAAGTATGTTTTAAAAGCTTTCTAATTAGTCTAAACAAGATCCAAACATGGTTATTTATAGGTTGATGGAGAAGGATTTAAATGAATTTTTAATTTTTTTAGAAGTATCTAGTTTATATAATTCTATAAAGTTAGGGAAATCTCTAGATTTTAGAGTTTTGTAGATTAGATTAGTAGTTAATAGGGATTAGTTACGGATTTTAGGGAAGTTTAATGAAATAGGTGTGTAGGAAAGGATAGGGATAGGTTGACTAAGGGGTAGTTGGAATATATTTGAATTTTTAATTAGCAAGTGGGGCTAGTGGCTAATTAATGAGGTGAGATTAGTGTTTAAATGGGGTGTTAGTGTGATAATGAGTGGATTAATATGTCATGGAGGTGAATAAATGTTAGTAGGATGTAAGGGATATATGATGGGGAATAGGGTTTAATTAATTGGTTAAGATTATGGTTATGGGATTAAATAGTGAAATTAGTGGGATTAATAAAATATTTAGGATGAGTGGATTTAGGTGTATATAAGAGTAATAGGAGTAGGGGTTACTCGAACCCATTATTGAGTACTTTGAGATTTATTTTTCATAGTAGTCATATGTACATTTTTAGGTGTTCTAGATATTTGAACATGTTGTGTAGTAGAATATTGGGATTATATGGAATCCACTATATGTCTTTAATGTAATGGTATCTCAAGTACTGGATGCCTAGCAAAGGGGATTGTATTTTTCTTACCCTTTTATGGTAAATTAGCCATAGTAGAATTGATAGCTAGTTGTTTAGGTAAAATTTTATTTTGTTCAAGAGGATGCTCATATAGAATTATGGCAATTGTAATTACCCAATTGGAATGAATGTATTTAACACACCCATGCACTATAGAAGGTAATTATCAAAGAGTGTGTATTGAAGGTCTTCTCAATAACAAATCAAATATTTATGTGGAAGGGATAATTGATAAGGTATTAACCACATGTGTAGGACCAACATGTAAATGTAAGTCAATCTCACCAAGAACCTTCTGGGAGATCCCATCAAATGCTTAAACTGTTCTAATAGAGGGGTGTAAATCATGATGAGTATAACCCACATGTATAAGTAATTTTATGGTTTAATTTATTTTTTCACCATTAAAAATCATAACACTATATATGGGGTGTTTTTAAAGGCATGCACAAATGAATAAGGATTGACTATCATATTCATCATCCTTAATATCACTATCATTGAAATAAATAGAGGGTATATTAACCATAAGAGGTATATTCCATGTGTAATTACCAATAATCCTATTTAGTGGGTGCCCATAATGTGAGGGAGGAGGATGTGCATTATATGCCATTTGTACTTTTATTTCCTTCTTATAATGGTCTTAAAAAGGATTGCTAAATATTTTCTATTTATGGTGATCATCAAGTTGTGATCCTGATTATTTTATAGGATACTCAGAAGTAAGCTTTTGATCATTGATAAGATCTTTTATCTTGTGTTTCAAGGTAAATCATCTACCTATATAATTTTCTAGTCCTTGATGATAATTATAATAAAAATTCACATCATATCCTTTGGGTAGAGGTCAACTCATATCAACCTCAATAGGATGAGGGAGATATATAAGTTGACATTCTAGTAACTATGGGAATAATGAAGCTGGGGACTCAAGAAAATGTGTAAATTGTATACTCGGTGCACTAGATAAGACAAGTTAATTACATTGGTTTTTAACTATGCTAGTTATGATGATTGTTTTTTAGGATCAAGAGGTTTTACCTTATAACCTTGTTATAATTATAAAATTGGTACTAGATGTAGATGCAACTGGTGTTTTTGCTACATACTTGAGTTTATTCAATGACATAATCTTTATTTAATGGTCCCATACAACATGGAATAAGTCATCAAAAGATTTAAACTTCTTAAAAACAATGGACTCATGTAAAGGAGAAGGAAAATTTTTCTTGAGTATATCTTACAACTATTTGTTTGCCATAAGATTGATCATTTTGGCTAGGATTGTCTTATATCTCAAGACATATTCATTGATAGGTTCATTGGTTCCTTCTTTGATTATGGAAATTTGGGCATAAGAGCCTTTTCAAAAATGTTAATGGAAAAGTGTGTTAATAACTAGTCTGCAAGAGGTTTGAATGATTTTATAGATAATAGAGGTAAATCATAGAACCAACTCAAAGCATAGTCCTTGATGCTTCTTAGAAATAGTTTGGTAGAAAGTTTATCATTGGAAGAAATGTCAAGGCATGCCACATAAAATGTTTGAAGATGTTGTTCAAGATAACTCTTATAATAATTAAATGTGAATTTAGGTACAACAAATCTAGCTATCAAAAGGTTCAAAGAGATTTCAAGTGCAAGAGGGTTATGCAATACATCTTACAAATCTATAGCATGAGGGGATATAAAAGAATTTTGTTCAATGTTTATAATCTTATCCTCTAAGGTATTTATAACTTGAAGGAATGATTAAACTATAGGCCCAATGGGATTTAGATTAGAAAGCTAAGTAGACACCAAAGGGGATGAAAACATGTTTTGAGTAGTAATAAATAATTTAAATAATATTTGCATTGAAATAATTGATAATTCTATATTAGATGTGTCAATAGTAGTTTCTAAAAATAAAGGTTTAAACACATAATATGTCCTCCTACTAGATGTAGGTTGATTGATTTATGTTGGTTGAGTTATTATACCTTCTAAGGATCCACCATTAATAGGTCAAACAACCTTAGTTTTATATTGTTTATTTATTTCATCTCTTATAACATACAAAAATGCATCCATTAAGCCCTTATTATTATTGAGATGAGTAATTGATGCTTCTTTATCTTCCATTTGGAATTGGTTTTTTGAAATAACATTTTCCATTATTTCACAAATGAAAAATTTAAAATTTACAACAAAGTAAAATAATGAAAAAAACCCTAATTTTTACTAGAGTTTGATGTTCAAAGATCATGTTCACCGAATGTTTAACCCTAAAATGTTGATCTAAGGTGATCTTATCGTTAACCTTAGATTTTTTATTAAAGAGCTATATAAAAATGAAATGGAACAAGGGTGATAATCAAATTCATAACATGTCAATTATATGTTAAACTCATATATAAGTATACACTATATATATTATGTTGAGATAATTTAAATTTAGAAAGTATAACTATGATAGATATATAAATGATAAAGAATTAATGTAATTAACTTATTCTAATGATAATGCAAATATAGGAACGAGATTCTAGAATAATCATCAGATTTTAACTTTAATACTTTTGGATCTTTGGATAATAACATCATTCTCAGATAATTATGTTGATACTACTATTTGGGTTCGACACTAGTGTCCTATATGGAATACCTACTATAATAAGATACAGTCACATGGATGATTGTAGGTCTTACTTTACCTTCATTCTGGTGCATTCAGATTTGGCTTATAGACTATCACTCATGAAATAGAAAAACCATAGTCATCAATCTTCATAGTGACCTTAGAAAAAAATAGGTTAGTGCGAACACAATATCGAGTTAATCCCAAAGACCTCAATATTAGAGGGAACTGACTACATAGTCACTCCAGAAGATGGCCTTAGGATCATGTAGTTATCCCCTAAATGTTGGCTTATATGTGAATCATATAATATATGAAAAGTAAGTACAATAGTGACCTAACTTTTAACTTGGTAAATTGGGATCTCGGGATACTCCTTTAGTACTTCAAACTTGTAGGTTTTCAATCCCTATGATTGTTATGTAAATAGGAAAAATTAAGATTTTTTTTTAAATTGAATGCTCTTTGAATGATATTTGGTTTAAATTATAGGTCTTATAGGTTAGGATTGAATGAGGGTTAATATTGTATTTATATCTATCCCTTTGGACTAATAAATTGCATTAAGGTACTTAGACTGACCATGAGGATATGTTTCATTTACAAATTAGATGATTTTAAAGCACTAGACACTTATGTCAGGACATGACAATAGTGTCGATGCTACTATCTATCCTATGCATTAGTGTTAGGGAGTAGGAAATCATGTATGGGGTCTAAACTTATAGAGATGGAAGATAATTAAATTTTAAGCATTATAGGAAAGATAAAATAACTCAGTCATTAACATAAGACTAGTTTGACTAAGAGATATAAGCCAAGGGGCACATAGATAGAGCATATGTGAGACTTATAGAAGTGGGAAAGGTAAATAATTAAGAGGAACAACCAAGGTCTAAGTTTTCCAAGTGTATAAGACTAAGTTTTTATATGATCATAAAATATCATTTACATTTGACCCCACCCTTTTATCTAGTAAATAAATTGCTAGTTTAAAGGAAAGGAATGCATACTTGGGTGTGTATTCACACCTTGTCTTTATGTGTGCCCAACTTGAGTGATTTTCTAGTGATAGGCCTGAAACCAAGAACATGTTCTAGTATAAAATTAGTGCATATAATCTAGGTTGAAATTACTTGAAATAAATTGAAATTTGAAAGAGAAAGGTGAGGAGTACACGTCTATTGATGTAACTACCTTACCTATTGATAAGTTTGTTTTAAAAAATATGTGTCATTGTAAGGATTTGAAATTGAGATTATGACAAAAACAAATAAATATTTAAAGTTCATATATCTAGTGAGATGGAGAGAGATAGATTAGAAGGAGCATGCCCTTAACTTTGGAGTAAAAATGAGTTGCCACCTCACAGTTGAGATTAGCTCAACCATGAAACCCAATGATACTTATAACTTGGTGAGGTTGAATGATCAATTCTAACCTAAAAAATTGGAAATATTGAATGGTTTATTCACCTCAACCATATCAAAAATTGAACTAAATACTATAGTAGATTGGCTCGATAAAAATCCATTAAAATCTTTGGAGTATCAGTACAAAAAAAATTGTGGCATGGTAATAGTCTATAAAAGAGTTTTAAAATATAAAACTAATTTGTATTTTGAAATATTAGGCACGTGTTGCATATCATATGCACCTTGGATATGTTTTATGCTAAAATTATGTATAATAATAGTATCAATGTATATAATTCTGCCAAAACTATGAATTGGAATCATATAATTGTGTGTTTTGGCAAATTTGGATAACTATGTAAGTGTGGATGACACAAATCCAAAGCATGTCCCCACTACATATGGAGAAATTGGAGAAATGATATAACTAAAAATGTGGAGGATGTGTTTCCAAAACATGCCCCCACTATAATCTAGAGATGTTAAATACTGAATAAGGGTATATATAAATGACATGGCATAAGGGTGATAATCAAATCTATAGCAAGCCAATTAGATGCTAAACTTAGATATAAACATACATTAAATTTGCTATGTTGAGCTAGTTTAAATATGGAAAGTACAACTATGTTAGATATAAAAATAACAAAGAAGTAAGGTAGTTAGCTTGTTTTGATGCTAATTTTGTTATGGATCTAGAATAGGTAGAAAGTAGGTGGAAAGGAGATTCGAGAATAGTCGTTAGATCATGGATTTTATACTTATGAATCTCTATATAGTAATGTCATCCTAGGATGGTTCTATTGATGCCATTATCTAGGTTGGATGCTAGTGTCCTATAAATAATACCTATTAAAATAGGATGCAACCACCTAGATGCTTATTGTTTTTACTTCACCTTCACTCTTATGCATTCATATCTAGGTCATGAACTGTCACTCCTTATGAAATAGAAAAAACCTAGTTCTCCATATTCATAATGATCTTGGGAGAAAATGGGTTAGTGGGCACACAATGTTGAGCTGACCCTAGAGACCTTGTTGTTAGAAGGAATTGCTTACATATCCAATACTATAGATTAGGGCCTCATACTCATGTAGTTCTTCCCTCCATGTTCACTTGTGTGTGAATAATAAAATATGTGAAAATCAAGTACAACATTTACATAGCTTATAACTTAGAAAATTGGGCTCTTGAGATGCTCATTTAGTTCTTATGACCTATAGATGTGCAGTACTTATGACGGGTATAGAAATAGGAATAAATTGGGAAGATTTTCCCAATTGAATGCTCTTTGGGATGAATGTTAGGTCTTTTAGGTTAGGAATGAATGAATGTTGATCTTGTAATTATATCAATCCCTTTGGATTAATAACTCATATTAAATCACTTAGGCTGACCATTAGGATATGTTTTAGTTGTAAATTAGGAAACTTTAGAGAACTAAACACTTATGTTAGGACAAGATAGTAGCATCAATGTTATTGTCTATCTCAGACATTAGTGTCCAAGGAGTATGAAAGTAGGTACAGATTATAAACTTATAAATGACTAATATAATTACTTTTTAAGTATTCTATATAAGATAGATGACCTGGGTCATCAACATAAGACTAGTAAAACTAAGAGATATAGGCCAAGGGGCACATAGATAGAGTAGATGCGAGACTTGTGGAAGTGGGAAAGGTAAAAAAATGAGAGGAACAACAAAGGTCTACGTTTGCGAAGAGTACAAGACCAAGGTGATATATAATCATAAAATATCATATACAAGATATTAAACCATGAACCTCATTTGAAATTAAATTTTGGACAAAATTGGCTAGTTAAGTGGGATACCAAGCTAGATGCTATAAATATTTTTATATAACATGATGGGTATGGTTATCTACCTACACCATTGGCTTTAGGTAATCTATTAGACATAAATATTGAGGAGGTGGTAGTACATCAATAAACAAAACTTGAAATTTTTTCCAAGTGACGCTAAACCTTTTGATGATAAGGACTTCCTTGATTAAAATTATTCCAATATTCCAAAAATACTAAAAAAATAAAAAAAACATTCAAAAATATAATAATATTTTGGAATCTACATATTTTATTGGCACCCAGACATCTATGTGTTAGTTATATATTGATGGATAACATATTAGTTACTTCTACATACACGTGTTTCATGATTTTATTTGAGTGTAATATAAAAATATATAGATACATGATTTATGCTCTATTAGATGTTGGCTTTCCCTCTACTCTCATCACTAGGAATTTTTTGGAATCCACCTCTATGATCATGATACTTATAGTTTATATCATACTATGGTCACTTTACATTATCATGTTTGATCTCATACATGTATTTACCCCTGGCTTTATCCACACTTATATATTTCACAGTGTATTTTATATGTTACATACTTAACAATTTTCGCTAACATATTGAATCTATGGGCTACTATGATATGTTTATCTTGGTTGCTTGTGTTTTCCTTTATGCACTTCCTTGAGTGTCTTGCCTTGGTTTTGTCTTATTTGTTAGGAATTTTAAGATGCTCCATTGTTAGCAGCTCTCATGCCTTTGTTTGCTTCTTTGACATTTATATATGTCATTGCTTGTTGTATGGAAATTTGAATATGTCATTCTTTCTTTTATGGACATTTTAGTAAGTCATTTGATCATGTGGAACTTGAACATGCCTTTTGCTTAAAATATCCTTAGACCCTTGCCTTTTGATTTTCTTTTGAGTGTTCTTGTGTGTGTGCTTGATTTGCTTCTTCATCTTATATTATTATTATCTATATATTTCCATGATCTTCATCATGTATCTTATCCCTTGATGTTATCACATTAAATGCACTTCAATTATAGATTTACCTATAAATCTTATCATATGTGCTACATGGTTCATTCACAGCTATATGGTTATCTTATCCTTTTGATGTGAGGTAAATATTAGTTTCTATTCTTCCCTCACCTAAAATCAGGGGCATATCAGTGGGGACATGTTAGAGAGGCATGGATTCCAAACATTTACATTTTCAAATTTAGTGGGTGGCATGTCATAGAGACATGGCTTCCACACATTCAAAGTTTTAGATATACATTGGGGGCATGTTTTGGAAACATGTTCTCCACACTTATTCATTATTAAACATACCCAAATTACAATGGTGGGATGTTTTGGAAACATGTTATCCATATTGGAATTTAAATTAGTTTTCAATTTTATCCATATATAGTGGGTGGCATGTTATGGTAACATGTTACCCACACTTATACAAATTTTCAAATTGCTAGGGCACATAGTTATATGATTCAGATACACATTTATGGTAGAATTCTATACATTGGTACCATTTTTATACATAGTTTCAACATGAGACATATATAAGGTGCATATAATATGCAATGTGCACCTAACATTATAAAATCAAATCATTTTCAAATTCAAAACACCCTCAGGACTATCACCACCCACCAAATTGGACTTTTATGAACTATATTGAGCTAATCTACTGCATTATTTGGTTCACTTTTTGGTATGGTTGAGATGAATAAATCACTCATTATTTCCAATCTTTCAGGTTTGACTTGATTATATCACCTAGATTCACCAATTTTTTGGTGTGATTTCACTTGGTTCACTCACATTAACCAAGTTATAAGTATAATTAGGTTGCACGGTTGAGCTAGTCTCAACTTCTAGGTGTCAATTCATCTTTTATCCAAGGTTGGTGGTATGGTCCCTCCTATAGTTATCTCTCTCTCTCTCTCTCTCTATATATATATATATATATATATATATATATATATATATATATATGCACTTTATAGATTTATATATTTGTCCTAATATCAATTTCAATCATTCATAATGATACATGTTCCAAATAAAGTTACCAATAGGAAAGACTGTTGCATTGATAAATAGGTGTACTCCTACACCTTACTCTTTAAATTTGAATCATTTTAATACATTAAATTTTTGATTATATGCACTAATTATATACTGTAACATGTTCTTGGTTATAGGTTAGACACCATCAAATCACTCAAGTTAGACTCAAGCAAAGATAAGGTGTGTTATACATAACTAAATATGTAGTCCTTTATTTTTAACTATAAATTTCATTACTATATTAAATTGGGGGAAATGTAGACACTATTTTTGAATTATATATCACCTCATTCTTTTACACTTGAAAAACTCAAACCTTGGTTATTCCTCTCAGTTCTAGAACTTTTCCACTTTTATAAGTCTTGTATCAGATCTCTCTTGTGCCCTTTCACCTATCTCTTAGTTTAAAGAGTCTTATATTGATGAATTAGGCCTTATATTTTACCAAAAAATCTTAAAACCTAATTATATTATGCCTCTATAAGTTATGAGGTTGTACCTATTTTCCTTCTCCCTAGACACTTTCATCTTGGATAGATACCTATATCGATATAGGTGTCATGCTCCAATGCAAGTGTCCAATACCCTAAAATTCATGTAATTTTAAAATTAAATGTATCCTAATGGTTGGCCTAAGTGCTTTAATGTGATTTATTCTCCAAATGGATTTGTATAAATACAATATCAACTCTCATTCATTCTTCATCTAGCATAGACCAAGGCAACTTATCAAAAGCATTCAATCAAGTATTCAATAGAGCATAACTTCCATATTTTATCCTATTTATATATCAGTAATAGGTAAAATACATCTATAGGTCTAAATTGCTGAAGGAGATCCCAAGATCTATATTTTACAAGTTACAATATAGGTCATTGTTGTACTTGCTTTCCATATATTATATGATTTAGTATATGTTTTGTCTGAGTTTCACAAATAATTGGCCTACTATATAGATAGTTTATCATCCTTGTGCCCTAGGCTATCTCTATCCCCTTTAATCCTAGATTATATATATATATATATATATATATATATATATATATATATATATATATATATATATATATATATATATATATATATATATAGAAATAGGTCATATGGATACTATTTAACCCTAATATATATATATATATATATATATATATATATATATATATATATATATATATATATATATATATATATATATATATTAGGGTTAAATAGTATCCATATGACCTATTTCTAATTATTTCATCATATATCACTATGCATACTTGTGAACCATTATTTTGTGAAATAATAGAAGTCCATTATGTGCACAAGTTTAAAAAACATATCTCTTTCACTTTAAAACCCTAGATTTAATTTATACCCTAGGTTTGGGTTTTAAAAAAGGGAATAAATATTTTTTAAGCTTCCACAACCATACCTCATTGATTGGATAAGTGTTGCCTATGTTTCTAATACTCCAAAGAGGGCTCAAACTGCATGTAATTCTCTTGATTAGGGGTGTGTATGTGAAATAGTTCTCATTAAGTATGGATTCAACCTATAATCTATATTTTGAGACTTAATAATAAAAAACCTAACCTGTCATATTCTCTTCATATTGTTTAGGGCCTGATATATGTGACTTATTTATGATTTTGGAGATTCAAGGTATTCCTTATCAATGTGAAAGTGATAGATAGATGCTTATTTATTAATTTTTTAGGTGAGTGATGGATAGGAATTAGGTATATACCTATTATGTTTATAGAGGAATATTTGGGTAACTTCTCATGCCGCTAACATGTATAAAGTATGGGTCAACCCAAGGGATGATTTTAATTGGCATGCAAACAAGTATGACATAGGTAGATGACTTCAAAAATATTGAGTTGTTTGAGTATGACCAGAGGCTTCCAAAAAGATAGGTATAGTGACATGATTATCAGGTGACAATCTAATTGGATAATAAGTATATTAGGCTCTAATTAAGAAATTATTGTAGGTAAATGATAGATAATCAATAAGGTTAGGACCTTAGTAGGCAAATGGATAGGAGATAAGGGTTTGCATGAGCCATTTGTGTACACACATGCCTTATCAATGTGTAAGTGATAGATATATGCTTGTTTAGTAATTTTTTAGGTGAGTGATAAATATGGATTAAGCATATAACTATTATGTATAATAGAGGAATATTTGGGTGACTTCTCACACCACTGACATGTAGAAAGTGTGGGTCAACCTAAAGGATGATTTGAATTTGTAAAATGAATATTATAGACATGTACATAAGTCTAACATAGTTAGATGACCTCAAAAATATTAAGTTATTTGGATATGATCAGAAGCATCTAGAAATATACTTATAGTGATATGAGTATCAAGTGATATTATTATTAAGATAATAAGTAGATTAGGCTCTAAATAAGAAATTTGTGTAGGTAACTAATATAAAATCAGGAAGGTCAAGCCCTTAGTAGGCAAATGGATAGGAGAGAAGGTTGTGCATGAGAGATATAGGTCAAGTATGACATTTTAAAGTGTCTAAAACTAGATTTTATTGTCTAAAAATGATTCCTTATTACTATAGAAGACACCATGTGACAAATTTATCATTTATTTTTATAAGACTAACTTTTTGATGTGTTAAAGTGGATATTTCCAAGAAAAAAATTATAATATGTTTTTTCTTATACTTTTTTTATGGGTTCATCCCATTGTCCTTTTGTAAATTTAATTTATTTTGACTACACTAGCTTTAAGGTTGCAAAAGTTAGTTTTTAAAATCTTTTATAAAAACTTTTTTTTTTGTATGAGATATATGTGTGTTTGATTTATATTTGACATTAATTCATGATAATGAATGGTATTTAACTTGTATTTATACCACACATTTTTAATTGATCTCAAAAGCATGTTAAAATAATACTATAGGTTGACCCATACATGTCAAAATATTGTCAGAATTAACTTTTTGTAAGGTTCATATACTAGCATTAGACCTATGACATTATCAACAATGCTATTATCCTAGTCTAAATGGTTGTGTCTTGGATAAAAGTTAATCATTGAAGATTTGTAACTTAGAGTTTAATATATATCAAATTTTAATCATATTATGGGTTAAAAGTGATCTGGGTAATCATAATATTAGGGTCAAACTATGGGTTAAGCATTTAGATACAATGAAATGGTGAAAATTATTATTTTGGAAATGATAAAGTTCTAAATTAAAGGGTTGAGTCATGAGGGATAGTTATCAAGTTTACAATACTAGTTTATCGTGTAAAATCTAGATTTAGCATCTACATCATCTCTAGATCCTTATTTATATTTCCCTCTTCAGATTCATCTCTAGATTATTCTTTGGTTTCCCCTCTAGATTAATATTTAGATACATATCACTATTCTTCCTTGGTTTCACCCTTAGATTCCTCTATACTGGAACTTCCATAGTATTCTTCAAAGTTAGTTTTAGACTCCACTTTTAATTCATTTCTAGATTCCTCTTTGGTTTCATATCTATATCCCTCTTTAAATTTACTCCTAGACTCCACTTTTAATTCATATCTAGATTCCTCTTTGGTTTCATATCTATATCCCTCTTTAAATTTACTCCTAGACTCCACTTTTAATTCATATCTAGATTCCTATTTGATTTCATCTCTATATCCCTCTTCAAAGTTACATATAGACTCCTCTTTGTATTCATCTTTAGTTTCAACAATGGATTTACCTTTAGATTCTACTTGAGATCCTCCTTTAACTTTTTACTTAACTCATAATATAAATAAAAAAGAGAATCCTCAAAATTACTATTTATCCTCTCTTAACTTACAACCTTTTATTCAAAAGGAAGAACCTTATCCTTGCACACCTAACTTCTCTTCCCACCTTGTTAATGCAATTTATCACATTTGCACCTATAAAATAAACTCACATAAAATATACACGTAAATAAGGATGATTTTTTTCATGAAAAAATTCATGTTTCTCTTTTTTTATAAGTGCAAGTGCATTTTAATAATCATGATGTTATCTCTTATCCTTTAAAATTGGTGGATATTGATCCTACAAGTCAATTATCTTCCCTTTTCTCAAATTAAGAGGATCAACTTCTTTCCTCTTCCCTTAGCACATCACAAGTTACCATTAAAAGTAATGCCATTCCTTTTAAAAAATATTTTGATGCTGTCTCTACTTCAATCTCATGCTTATATTCCCATGATTCTACTCGTATGCCATAATGTTATAATCTTGGCATATAGTTATCACATCATAACATATTCAATGAATCTCCTTAACGAAAGGAAAAAGTTATCATTCCACCTTATTTTCTTGTTATAAATAGTGTTCCAATGGATAAAATTAATAATATAATTCAACCCTTAAATGAATCTTATAAGAACCTCAATATGCATTCCAAAGAAGCTAGATCCTTATGCATGTTATAGATGTTTTTCAAGATAAAATAAATCACTTATCCATACAGAGTGTAAGTGTACTAAACTTGGTTTTATTCCAATATATTCCATGGTAATATTATTATGTAAAATATTTTGTATGCACCTTTACCTCCTAACTTCCAAATGCTCACATTTTCTACATTTGATGGAAGCAGGGACCCTTACCTATGTCTTAGATATTTTTGAGAAACCATTAATGGTTAAAATGGTAGTTGAATATTATTAAAATTATTTCTTAAATTTTTAGAGTAGTATGCACTTTTTAAATTTCATTCTCTCCCTAGTAGATCCTTAAATACCTATCTAGAATCAAAGGAATCATTTTTTATAAATTATATTCAAAATAAAGGACCTAGTGTTACTTATGACATTACCTTTTTTGCATCATTTAGAAGCAATTTTTTGATTACATTTTTAGATTTTAAAGTAATATACATCAATTAATATACTGACCAAACAACTTATAATTATAATATATTTTCACTATAATGTATCCATTAAAATAGAAACTCTCTATCACACTTACGAATAATTTTTATCTCTTTATTATTAGGTGTTAGCGTTGGAAGAATAATTGGCTCTTGTTCACATATCAAACAATATGGATGAGGACATTGAATTACATAATAAAGATCCACATAATAAATCCCAATCATGAAATGTCAACAAAAATATTACAAATATAGTGCAAGAGTTAAATTAAAAATTACATTCTAAAAATATTCAAGTTATAGAACTCCCTAATAAAAAAACACAACTTCATCCTCATAATTCAGTGCATAGAGTTAATCCACCTTGGAACCAGTCTAAATATTACATAAGGGAAAATAATATCTTCTTAAAATGTCTGACTATAATCATTCATTTAATCTGAAGGTGTAACCTCTAAAATTTTATCTCAATGATCACCCACATGATATTTTAAATAACTATTAGATAAAAAGTCTATCTAATTACACCCTAATTATTATCACCATCCTCATTGATTGGAAAAAATTAAAGTCTAACCATTTTTTACTTATCATGGCATTAATGTAAATCCTGACAATGATTGTTATGCATTACAATAAAAGCTAAAAAGACTTGAAAATATAAAAATATACAATTTCTAAAATTTGATAATAAGGTAAATGAATCATCATATTTGTCTTCTAAATCTCCAAATTTTACACCACACATTTCTCAAAAATATCTTATATAAGATGCAATGGTTTCAAAGGATTTTATTAATTGTAAAAATAAATCTAACAACACCATTGATAGATTTAAAATGATAATACTAGTAATGAAAAAAAATTAATACAAGAGGTTTCTAAGGTACAAATATTACAAAATTAAAAAGTGAAAACTAAGCTATATATATAAGTATGATGTCATAAGTCAAAGCAGTTTAAAAAAGAGCACATATAAATATTGATTCATTATTTTTTGGAATAATGGAGTTTTATTCCTATTAAATAAATAGGTCTGAGTAGGAGAAATCAGTAAATAATATTCCTAATTAAAGCTAATGATTTGTGAAATTAAATTGCAATTAGACCTTTTCTAAAAATAGCAGTGAGAGAGAGAAAATCAAACTTAGCTTATTCTAAACTATTCTGACTGAAATAGGGTTTGAAAATTTGTGTGCAGGACTAAGACATTATTGCAAACAGGATCCTAGACTTCATTTTTTGATTGGATAGGAGTACTAGAACTAGACACCCTAGGCTCTAGTGTTATAGTCCCTCCCTGATATTGTTGTTTTGAGTATTTAAGATTTTTGGGTTTTGTTCACCTACTTGGTTTGAGCATGTGTACTAATTCTTAGGTCCCTATTGTCAATTGAGTTCCTTGTAGAGATGATTCTTTGTGTACTTGTATCTTTTATGCAATTGAAATAAACTTTTAAAAATGGAGAAAAGAGGTTAATATGTGTAAGATGCACTGAACATGATTTACACCCTATGTGTGGGCACATTGCCTACATACTAATACTCTGAGGAGGGATCAAGCCATATGTATTTCTCCCTTTAAGAGTGCTTGGTGAAATAGTGAATGAAATGCAAGAAATGCTAAAACTGGGTATGCTTGAGATGACTACAACCTACTGTAAGGACTTGAATTGGTTTAAAAGTGTATAGGTTGGATGTATGTAGAGAATAGGGAAGATTTCTTGAGTGGTCTTGCTTGTATTCTTGCTTGCTTGAGTGATATTTTCTAACCCTTCCCAAATAATCTTTGCATGGGATTTTATAGGGATCTATTCGTCATGGGTTAGATGAAACTGGATTAGGTCAACATAATGAACAAGAGGAATCAAGGGAAAATGCTAATCTAGGGTTGAATTGTGATTGGATAAGAGTGCTAAAAAGGGGGTACCTTAGGGTCCAACACTATAGCCTAACTTTAGTGATATTATCCTAAGTAGATGAGACTTTGGAAGATGGATTAGTCATGAAGAGAGGGTCTTAGCTCAACTGGGATAAAATTTGGAAGGCCATTAATGATTGAGAATCAGTAAAAATAAGCCTAAGAGGGTCATGAGAGCAAGTAAGAGGTACCTAAGGATTAGGTGTCTTTAGCCATGCTCAAGTTACCAATTTTTTGCATTTTATATGATTACATTTGCCCCCCCCCCCCACTTTATTCTAGTGATACAACAAAGTGAAATACTAGGATAAAAGAAAATAGAAAGCATACCTAAGCTTACCTGCAAAGGTGAAGCCCATAAAGTTTGAGATGTTGAGTAATGTTGGATAGTGTACAGAGATCACATTGTGTAAGTGTGAATATACAAAATAAAAATAAAGAGTAGATCATTTCTTATTATATGCAATATAAAACAAGAACATAAAAAGTTGGGTAAGAAAGAGGAAGATAAAGGAATGAATATACCTTACCAAGTATGCAAACTAATATAAAACTTATTGTGATACTAAGTAAGGCTGAGTAATGTTGGATGTGATAGATGATGTTGTACCAAAATTTATATCATGAATGGAGCTGAGTGCCCAATTCTCCAAAAAGTGGCTCAAGAATGCAAAGGCTAGCCCTTTGACTCCATCATTGCCCACTAAGTGAAGCTATATTATCATGCATGTGCTAAATGGTGTTTGGATTGTGTGTCCAATCCCTCTAAATAGGTGGCTCAAGAATATAAAGGCTGGCCCTTTGGCTCCATTGTTTCCCCATGAAGTGAAGCTAAGAACTAAAATTGGTATGAAGAAGTATGTCATATGATATGTCTCTTGAAGCCATTGAATGTTATATAAATGTGATAATGTGGCATGAATAGCTGAATGTGTGCTAGAAACTAGGCCAATGTTGGCCAACTCAGAAAAGCTAGAGATTAGGCTTGTATGAAATCCACTTCAAATCTAAAAATTTGGCTTATGTGTAAGCCACTCGAGAACTTGGGTACTCAAGAATTTGGAGGTTAGGTTTGTATGAAATCCACTCCAAAATGATGCCAACCACATGTAGATGGAATAAGTCATGAAAATATTGAGAATGCCTGAGTAATGTTGAAAACTAAAAGAAAAAAAGCAAAAGTGCTATGCAATCTGCCCCTAATCACTGGTGTCTAAAACATGGATTCTGATCTAAAAGTTATACCAACTACCATATCTAAAAATGGAAGTGAGAACCAATCATGCCACACATGATGCCCCCTATGTCTTGATTCTTTGAGAAAATTGTAGTAAAAATTGATGATCTGAACTAGTATGATTGTGCAAAATTATAGTTGAACCTACCTTTCTGCCTAGTTTTGGAAAACTTGGTTTTTTATTGTTTGGATAGAAACACCAAAAATGGACACCTTGGTGTCTAACTCTATAGTACAACCTTGACATTGTTGTCTTCAGCTAAAACTGATCACTAATATAAAATATTGACTATCTACCTAGTCTATTCTACGTGGTTTGATGACTACTTATTGTTTTGGTTGTTCTAAAACTAATTTTTTTGATCGCTAGGAACTCTGATCTCTATAGCAAAACCCCTATTTGTTTCCCCCTCTTTTGAGGGTAGGAATAGGTACATTGTAATTTTTTCCCTCAAAATAAGAATCCCTATAAGTGTGTTAAGCTATAAATACACATGATATAGCAATGATAATCAATAAGATATCGCAATATATATCATGGTTTGATTTGAGAGATTATTAGATCAATAGAGGTATGCCTAGATAGATGTAATATTGTAATAGCATGTGTAATGTACTAAACTAGAACTAAAATTTTTAGTTGTAGTTTGTTAGTTTTTGGTTGGAGGGATGGAGCATGATATCCATCATGGCATCCAAGAAAATAGAAAAAATGCATTATATGGATCATGGTATTACAACAATTGAGAAGCAATCAAGCAACAAGCACACAAATCAAGAAGTAAGAAGCATACAAGGGTGTAAAATGGGCCACACAAATAAGGGACATGGGCACATGTCACTCAAATTGGAAAGCAAGCATACAATGTATGTTTAAATGCCATATACACATATAAGTGAAACAAGCAATATTGGCACAAGGGTCACAAGCTCATAGAAGAGTACAAGAAAAGGATATTAGCAAATGTCCCAAGGCACATATAGAAGACAAGTAATAACTAGGAATCTAATCATATCAAGCTATGCTAAGCAAGAAGATAAAGCATGTAAATAATGGAAAAATAAAATCACATCTAACTAATCAAAGCAAAAGGGAAACTATGCAAGACATGTTTAGTACAAGACTAGGTATATGCTAAGAAATATAAAAGTGTTAGATGTTAATTATATGTTGATAAATTAATCTATGTAAGCTACTAAATAATGTATATCAACATGATAATTATAGTGTGTGGTGTAGGAATGACATAACCTAGATGGTGCAGTCATGTAGAAGATACCCCCAATGGGTATGTATATCGATGTATGTTTCAAATGTGTAAGTAGGATACCCCCTCAATGGGTAGAGTGAAGAAATCAAAGAGTTGGATGTCACTACACACACTCAAATAAGATCAAGTGAATTATGTTAATGTAGATAAATTGACAAACAACAAGCATATAACAATAAATTTAAGTCTAGCATAGTAGTAGCAATGTAAAGTATGGATGGTGAATACATTTAAGATGTTATTGTGTTTTTGATTTATTTGAATATTTTTTATATAAGCCATGTACAATAAATCATAAGAAACTATGTACAAGTAAGGCTGAGAAGAGATGATACTAATGATGAGTCTCATAGGAGACTCCTTGTCATGGTGTCCTATATCAAACAAAGGAATCATGCCTAATTTTGAAGCATGAGGGAATGGCTATGAATATGATTATTAATATCTGGATTCATTATCGATATCTTGGAAATCATAATAACCTATGTTGTTCCACTCATCATTATCATCTTGATTTTAAACCAATGGAATGTTGGTGTTGACTTTGTTGTATCTAGATCTTTCTCTTTTATAAATTATGTCTATGAATGATTTGCCTTAGGATGTTCAATAAATCCCAAACCTTGGTGAAAAACATTATCAAATGCTATAATATGAGTAGTGATTCCTTGAGCCTGCTTGCCCAACCCTTGACCTTGATAATCAAACTATTGTAGATATTTTTGACCAAACCCATATTGTTTTGAAAGTTGAGCCTTATTTTGGAGAGGTTTATTTGCATATTTTTTGTGCTTTACTTGTGATTTTGGTATTGTTTATTGTTCTGATTTTGATTTTAAATCCTTTTATTGTTATGAGTTATGCTTTGGTAACAACTTTTATACTATTTCTAATTTGACCCTTTGAGAATGTGTTCCTGTGTCACTATGGATTGCTTGACTAATTTACCTTATATAGGTTATTTATTATCAATTATCTATTGTATATGTTTTTGAAATACCAAACATGAATCTGTGTGATGTCCATGCATTCTATGATATACACATTAATATCTGGATCTTCTCACTAGATGTAGAGGAGTTATTTTATCAACTTATATTTAACCATTTCCCTTAGTACCTCAATTGAACTCTTATTTGATGTTTTAATGCTTTTTGAATCACTAGTCATAGAGTTACTTTTTTGTGATGTTTTGTTTTGATATATAACATTGCTTGAAATCAATTGACTAGGTGAAGGTACATACACATGATTGTCACTAAGGTACCTTTAAGGCTTTTATATTATAATATAATTTTCTAATGTTGTGATCTTTTCATGTAATCATTGATTCTGAAATTATAAATCTGAAAATAACTTGCTCATACCAGTGATTTGATCCCTTAGTGTCTCACAAGTGCAAACCCTAGTTGCTTTCGATTGAACATGTAAGCACATATGTTGAAGAGGGTTTGAAGAAGTTATAGGTTGAATGTATGCATTAATAATAATAGTATATGCTACCTCACCATTTAGAGGGGTTATAACATGGACCTAATTAGAGGGAAAGTAGTTATCACCCTCTTGGAGGAGAGGAGAAGGAATTTATTTCCTCTGCATGAAATATGACATTGAAATAATATTAGCCAAAAATGCATATACATCTAGGTAGAAACCATGTATATGGGCTAAAATGCATGTAAGTGGAGTTATAAGTTATATAATAATATGTTTATAAAGAGCATTCCACATGAGAGATAGCAAGCAAAGGATAGAAAGGATGAATTTGAACATGAATGCATAAGAAAATTTGGCATGTGGTTTGACATTTCTAATGTGTTTAGCATGATAAACTTGAAAAAAATTCCATATGAGAGATAGAAAGCAAGGGATAGAGAATACAAAATTGTGCATGAATGCATAGAAAATTTTGACATGAATCATAACCTTTCTAACATGTTTAGCATGATAAACTTGAAATTTTTTCCATATGAGCGATAGAAAGTTAAGGGTAGAGATCATGAATTTTTACATAAAGTCATATAAGCTTTTGACATGTAACATAACATTTCAAATGCATTTAGAAAAATGGAGTTAGTAATTATTTTGTATGAGCAAAAGAGAATATGCAAAAATAATTTCAAAAGCTTGTGTATTTTTGGCAATGAATTTTGTAATATCATCCCATATAATGAAAAATATGCATAAAATGCAAAGAATTAATCTTTGTACTAACATATGATACACTTCATCATTCATGTACATGACAGGGCCCATTATGGTTTCCTTATTATTTGCAAGAAATGTAAGAAAAATTTGTACATAAGTGAGCATCATTTTTGGAATTTGATTATGGATGTAAGGTGATACCTCAAGAAGCAAGTAGGTGCTAGTACATACAACTAGGGATTCTTAAAAAATATTTTTGCAAACTACTATGAATTTTTGAAATTGAAATTGAATTTTTGAGTTAAGTATTCAAGAAAAAATTCAAAAATTTATGGGAAAGTGATTGATTTTAAGGGGACCTAGTAGATGCAACTAGGGTTTTGAAAAAAAAATTAAAAATTACTATGAATTTTTAAAATTTGAAGTGATTTTTTGAATTTAATATGCAACTAAAAATTCAGAAAATGATTGGAAAACTACTAAAATTTTACTGGGAGCTAGTTGATGCAACTAAGGTTTAAAATAAATTTATTTTAAAATCCACTATAAAATTTTAAAATTTGAGATAAATTTTTGATGTATATGTGGAAGAAAAAATCAATAAATTATTGGATTAATGCTGGAAAATTACTGGGACCTAGTGTATGCAACTAGGGTTTGAAATAAATTTATTATAATATTTAATACTAAATTCTAAAATTTGGGATGAATTTTTTATTTTAATATTCAAGAAAAAATTCAAAAATTAATGGAAAAAATAAGGTATGAATTTATCCTAGGGTTTCAAGGGTTTTTATTCAAAATTTGAAGTAAGTAAGGTTCATCAAATGTTTCATTATTTTTAGGAATAATGGATTTTTATTCCTATTAAATAAATAGGTATGAGTGGGAGAAATCATTAAATAATATTCCTATTTAAAGATACTAATTTTTGAAATTTAATTGTAATTAGACCTTTTATAAAAATAGTAGTGAGATTGAGAAAATCAAATTTAGCTTATTCTAGATTGTTTTGACTAAGACTGGGTATGGAAATTTGTGTGCAGGAGTGGGACACTATCACAAACAAGATCCTAAACTTCATTTTATAATTAGATATGAGCATTATAATTAGACACCCTAGGCTCTAGTGCTATAGTCTCTCCCTGGTGTTATTGTCCTAAGGATTTAAGCTTTTTAGGTTTTATTCGCCTGCTCAGTGTGAGCTTGTCAACCAATTTTTAGGTCCTCGATATCAATAGAGCTCCCTATAGAGATTATTCTTTATGTACTTGTATCTTTTGTTCAATTTTAAAAAACTTTAAAAAATGAAGAAAAGGGGTTAGTCTGTGTAAGATGCACTGGACATGCTTCACACCCCATGTATGGGTACATTGCCTACATACCAATACTCTGAGGAGGGATCAAGCCATATGTAGTTCTCGCTTTAAGAGTACTTGGTGCAATAGTGAATGAAATGCAATAAATGCTAAAACTAGGTATGCTTGAGATGATTAGGGACTAGTGTAAGGACTTTAATTGGTTTAAAAGTGTATAGGCTAGTTGTATGTAGAGAATAGGAAAGATTACTTGTGGTCTTACTTGTATTCTTGCTTGCTTGAGTGATATTTACTAACCCTCTCCAAATGATCTTTTAATAGGCTTTATAGGGATCTATTCGTTATGGGTTATATGAAACTAGACTAGGCTAACACAATGAAAAAGATGAATCAAGAAAAATGGTAATTTGGGCTCAATTTGTGATTAGATAATAGCATTGAAAAGGGGACACCCTAGGGTCCAGCTCCATCATCTAACTTTGGTGAAAATTGTCCTGAGTAGATAAAACCTAGGGGTTTGGATTAGTCATGAAAAGAGGGTCTTGTCTCAGCTGGGGTCAAGTTTGGAAGGCCATGGATGATTGGGAATCAATGAAAATAAGCCTAAAAGGGTCATGAGAGCAAGCAAGAGGGACCCAAGGATTAAGTGTCGTTAGCCATGCTCAAGTTACCAATTTTTTGAATTTTATATGACTACAAATACATATACATAATGAACCAACTCTTACATGTGAAATCAATAAAATCATAAATGATTATTATACATTCATTTTTTCATCAAGTTGGTAATTTACTTAAATTTTAATTCTAAAAATCCAAAATAAATAAAAAGAACTATCTATAAATCTATCATACCATCATAACTCATACATAAGCATAAATAAAATCATTGAAGATATATTAAACCCCCAAATTTTACACATAATATAATATAATACATCATGTCAATTGGTATCAATATGTATCACTATTCTCTATAAGTGGTGCTTAAGAGGCCACAATGCTACTAGTATCCCACAATATTGACCTTGATATCCTCCTATCTCGGGCCTCATAAGTCATAAAACACTCTTAGATAGTTACTTTATCACCTTTAATTTGAACATACTCTATAAATATATTGACCCAAATATAATTTCAAAGTAGGTGGGAACATCTAATTTCATGTTCGTGCAGTCTAAAGTTGATCTCACTTAAACATCAATGCATCTCACTCTACTCTAAGTGCCTCTAATATAGTAAATGTATCCTCAAACCTTGATTCAACTCATATATATGCCACTGTAGTAATTTAATATCTATCAAATAAATGGGCATGTGGACCCACCACTTCTATTCTCTTCATGATCCTCTTGGGAAAAACATTATTGGGCACATGTCTTATCAACACATGTAATGTTGACTCTATCATAAGAGTCCAATACTCATTATCTCATAAATAAAATAAATAAACAATATCAATATCTAATTAAATCCTATCAACCAACACACTAACAAAATGATACTAAATAACATATATACATACCACCCACTTCTATAGGAGCCTCTGGCACTATTGTTGTTAGATATGTTGCTCCTTTTGATCTCTTTTTGGAATCTAAGGGTTAGGAGGAATAGGATATTCAAGAGTGATATAACCTATTCCTAAAATCAGTTCAATTAAATATTTTAATTTTAGTGCTGAATTATGAAAATAAAAAATATATAAAGTATAATTCCAAACAGTATTTTGATTAAAAAATCATGAAGAAGAAAAAATACTTAGCTTATACAATGATACGTAGATATATATGAGATGTATAGGTGTGTAAATAGGATATATAATGTTTAAGAACTACTCGTTAGATTATGTAACTATTCTTTCAAGTTTCCTATACACTTACATTGCCTTGTAAACATGTGTGTCAATGTTATTAGTTGAATATTAATGCAACTATCATGTTATAAATGTTTGTTGTATCAAGCCATAACCACCTAGGTCTTTCTAGTTTTTTTTACCTTTCATTTGATGTATCCATATATTTTTCACATACTGTTGATGAATTTTTGTAGCTAAAATAATTAATTTACACCTTGTGCTAGGTTAACTTACCAAAAAAATGGGTTATGGGCTTATGGTGTTGAGATGACCTCAAAGACCCCTCTATCAATGAACATTGCCTATATAGCCAAGACACTAAGAAGGTCATCAAACTTATGTAGTTTTCCCCTATGTGTGGGAATGTGTGTGCACAAGTGTGAAATATACTATATGAAGATGCATGTAGTGATCTACCTTGTAACTTGATAAATATGGCTCATGGGTTATCTTTTGAGTAATTTAGACATGCAGTAGGACTGATCCTATGATTGATATCCAAATAGAGATGAATAGGGAATAATAGGTTAGTTGTGAAATTGATTGATTGAGATTTAATATGTGATTACTTGTTATTTTTTAGATGTCTGAATGAATTGTCTTTTAATTTTATTTATATTATCTCTTTTGAAATAATCTTCATGGAATAGATAATGACATTACTAACCCAACTTGTACTTGCATTAGAGCAGGGATAATAAAGTCAACATTATTTTCTTGCCCTGAACATAACTATTTAGGATGGAAGAAAGTTGTTGAGGTTATGTAACTAAATGTGAAGGATATATATCAATTTTAGGTGTTCTATGGTTAAAAGTGATCCATATAATCATAATAATTAGATTTGGACAAAGAATTAAGTAATTAAACCCAGTGAACTAGACAATGCGAACATGTTGACTACAAGGAAGGCAAAATTTAAGGGTAGAGCCTTGAGATATATTTTTCAAGTGTACAAGACTAGTTTAACATATAAATCCATATTTAATCATCTAAATTTCCCCCTTTTAATCTAGTAATGCATAAGGATGAAATTGCTAGGTTAAAGGAAAAAAATCATATCATGGTGTGTAGAACACACATTATATTTTCTTGAGCCCACTTTAATTTGATGTATGTGAATGACCTACAACAAAGATCATGTTATAGGTGTAATTGGTGCATAAAATATCAAAATTAATTAATTTAAAATAATTGAAGGAAAGATATCAAGGAAGGAATACACCTGTGTTGATGCAATCATGTTTCCCCTTAGTAGTTTGTCTTGCTAAAGATGCTTCCTAGTTGAAGCATTGGAGAGAGGTTCAGAACTAAAACTTAGATATGTGAAGAAGGAAATTGGATTATGATCATGCCCCTAATTTTGTATAATTATTAATTATGCCAAGTCCATTATGGGCACATAATCTCAATTGTAGAACTCAAGTGTATCAATATATTATATAACCAACCTATCCAATTTACATAAATCTCACATGATTCAAATAGTGTAACCATATCAATCCAAAATAATGAAATCATAGTTACAATTACATAAATGGCACATAATATTAATCAAACTAATAAAAAATATCTAACTATTGTAACAAATAAAATCCTAAATGGTGTATCTTGTTAAGTTTGGTGCAAAAATGTATGTATAATTTGAAAGTGTATATGTAATTTGGTTCATGTACATCTCAAATATGTCACGAGATGAAGTATATGTCAAAATTTAACTTATAATCTATAACATGTGTATATTATGTATCACAAATCTAAAAATATAAATCTCAAATCAGTGCCCAATATATAGAATTATGTCACAATTATATAGATAAATCATGAAAACTATGTATACTAAATCAAATTTTGCTCATTTTTTCAACTTTATGTATGTGTATTCATGTCTTATATGACATGACCCCAATGATATGATCACCCTTTTGAGGTGATCAGATTTTAAAATTGATAATCACCTTGTCTCAAAAGGATAAGACAACTATGTTGTATCTATGTGAATCATGTAGTAAAAGAAACATCTAGTAGGGTCATGTCAAAGTAGACATATTAATGAGCATGTAGTATGCATACATAAAAATCCCTGAGATGCATTATATGAATCATGTAAATTTATATAATATAACAAGATCAACAAATAATCAAGCACACATGAAATAGTACTCAAGTGTCACACAAAAATGGGTCTAAGGAGACTGCAAGCAAGGAGCATGTTCAAATGCTACACAATCTCACACCAAATAAACATGAAAGACTCATGGAACTATGGCCAACAATCAAAGGAACATGTTCAAATGCTCCTTAATTAATACAAAGATAAGAGATGCACTTAATTAAACTAATGAACTTAAATGAAGTAATGAGATAAAATCACTAGCATAAGCATGTCATACTAATACTTACATACATGTGTTATCAAAATGTCATAGAGAATAACATATCAAATACATTTTTTAAGATATAAACATTATTAAATCCATGTATAAGATATATAATCTTTTTAAGATAATGTAAAATGATCATAAATAATAAATTGTGTGTCAATTATGATCATATAGAATCAAGATGCCCCCAACATAGTGTATCACACTAGAAGAGGAAAGATCCAACATTTGTATGCTTAAAATATCATGGGTCTAAATTATACTTGTATCACACTCAGTACTTGTGAAACATATGTTTGTATATAAATAATATGCTACCTACTAACATAAAGTAAACAACACATGAAAAATCTAGAAAATATGTGAAATGCTAAATATTTTTGGTGGTTTTTTAAATATTTGAATGTTTTTTTATTTTCTTGAATATTTTTATTATTTAAGATATTTTGGAATTTTTTTTTTCAAAATGATTTGGAAAGAGAGTTCTAGTCGATGATCCCATATAAGTGATGTTCATATGGTGCCTATAATATGTATTTGGTATACTAAATTGGTCATGCTTACAAAGACATCATGTATATGTGCCAAATATGAATGTATAGAATCTATGATTCTCTATTTGTGTCTCATAGGATTATGTGGTCCTTAAGTAATATTATATGTTATATGGGTCTATGGAACCCATTATTTAGTGCTCTATGGTAAATTATTGGTAGTTTTTAATTTAGGTTGGTTAGTGATAACTAAGTTAATCACCATACATAATGGAATCTAGTTGGGCATAAAAATGCTTGGGTATAATGAGCATGTGGCAATTGTGCTTCTGATTTTTTTCTAACATAGTATCTAGTGGATCAATGGAAATATCAAGTGTACGTATTTCATCTGTATCCTTCTAAATTGGTTTAGGTACTAATTATTTATGTCTATTAAACATAGGTGTCAAATTAGGATTGTATTCTCTAACATTTGGTTTTTTATTCTCTTTATAGCACCTCTAGCAAGATCTCAATCAACCAATGGTTCTTTGGTACAATAAGTGTGGGAAATATCAATTTTCATAGAGTGCACACTATTATAAAGACTTATTATAGTAATTTTCCTTTAAAATGAATAATATACCATGTATTCCTTAGTAGGATAGGCATGAGATGTCTTGAACCTCGTAGAGTGACCTCTAGAAAAAGTTAGAGAAGGAGACCTTGTTGTCTCTTTCTTAAATGTAATAACTCTTTTGTGTGTAAATTGTGTAAGTTTTTTATTTAAAGTAAAATATTCATTTACACAATTCCCATTAATTCCATGGTAAGTGTAAAATGGGTGTCCTTTCATATTTTGAAAAATATGTGGTGTTTGGTAGTAATTTGGAGGAAGAGTAATCAACTAGTTATCCAATAGTGTATGCAATACAACATGTGATCTATCTTTGAGCTAATAAAATTAAAATTATTTCCTCTTAGTGGAGGTATATGTTTTAAATATAGGAGGTATTATATATCCATATTATTTTTCCTCTGTGTAAAAACTTTACTATGTATTCCTTGGTTCAAACTACTAATTTGGAAGAAGGTATTTTAGATGGATCATGAAACTCCTTAGTTGATTGCTTCATTTTGTATGATTTTTTTGTAAGTTGTTTGCCTTTTGGTGAAGATGTAGTTAGTTATACTTTATAATTTCACATGTGTATTTATGCACATCCATGTATAAGTTATGAAATGAAGTAAAAGGCATATGCAAGACTCTTTCTTTAAGTGGATAAAGAAGGCCTGTATTGAATATAAATTACACATCCAAATCTGATGGTGTATAGTTCAAGGAATATAATTAATCCTTAAATATGATATCATAATCCCTAATAGATTAATAATAATTTTGGTTCAATCCTTGAAAATATTCAAATGGTAATTTAAGTATTTGATGATTATGATAATCAAATAAAAATATGTCTTTGAGTTTCTGTAGCGTTGGTAAATAACCATTTGGGGGGTATATAGCTAATAAATAGCCTCTTATTTTAGAATTATATGAAAGTATTTTACTAATAATCATCCATATTTAGTGAAATTATCAAAGGAATTTATATATTGTTTCAAGTGATTTTTAGGGTTTCCTTAACCATCAAATGAAGGTAACATATGCATTACAAAATTGGTAGGATAAGGATGGTCAAAAACCTCTTGTGTAATGGGTTGATACTCTATAATGTTATCATTTAGAATACCATCATGTGAAAGTACTTGTAACATCATAATCATTATTTTATTTTGAAGATCTCATAGAGTAGTCATCATAGATATAATGTCACTAGGATGACTAGTTGGAAAGTTTGAATATGCACTTATAATCATAATTTACCATCCATATGAAACATAGGAATGATGGCCTCTTTAAAAATATTAGGGAATTATAATATTATATCATTGCATGATTTGGATGAAGAAATTATTCATTTTTTATTATGATTCAAGATAATTAATTATATCAATTTGAATGTCAAGAAGGTTGATATAATTATTAAAACAAATATTTTGACTACTCAAATCCTCATTACATGTAAGATGAATATAAGATGTACTTTCATTATGTTCTTTTATAATTGTAACATGCTTTTGATTATAAAATTTTAATGAGGGAGAAAGAGGAACATTTTCTATTTTTTTGGAAACATCATCATAAGAAGGAAAAATACAAGCTTTACTTTTGTTTTCGAGTTCAAAGGAGAAATGAATAGAAGATGCAATGCCCACTTTCTATCTTAGATGCATCATTATCATATGAGAAAGGAATATTATCATATCTATAATGTGAATATTTACATGAATTAGTGTTACTTGGTTTGGGCATTTTTTTCATTAGAAAGCCTAACAAAGATGCTTTGTTGTTTATCTTGGATTGGGCTAAGAGGAGAAGAACATGCATCTATATTACTTTGACTAGTATTAGAATTTTCATATTTCTAAAATAAAATGATAGGGATAGAAGTATTACATGCATTTATATCATTGAGATCTAAATAAATAGAATTCCTTTCACTATTTGCACATGTATTAGCTAAAGACGGAATATAAGTTTCATTTTTTGTAGCATTGCCAACATTTTTTAAATAAGGCAAACATCCATTATTTATAACATGATCATCATTGAATAAATATGATATACTCAACTATTGGTTCATCTTTATAATGTTATATGCATGAAAATTTTATATTCTCAAAATTTGGAATAATATGCTCTTGTTGTTTTTATGCATGTTCTTTTTATAACATTAAAGGATATGCAATAAACTAAAAAATAAAAAACTTGGTGTTTCTTAAATAAACTTAGATTTAGATTGTGAATCAATAAATGTAGGATAAATAGGCTCCTCACACTCAATTTTGAGATATGTATAATAACCATCATAATCATAAGTATTGTTGAGATTCTCTATGTAATCATCAATAGATGTATTAACATTAATTGTATCACTTGTCCATTTATTATCATAATTATAGGAAAAATAAATATTTTTATCACATTTATTATTAGTTATTAAATCCTCATAATCAATTAATTTATCCTCAATAAGATTGAATAGTGCATCTAAAGGATGATATTATCAAGGCTCCTCACTATGGAGGCTCATTTTGAAAATTTTAAATCCAAACACACCCAAAAGGAGAAACATAAAATCTAGGGAAAAAATGAGAATAAACATCACTTATGCTACACCCATATAAAAAAATTAGATCTAGAAAAATAATTAAATACCTTAGGACACTAAAAACCCTAAGGCATGCTAATATTTGAATGGAAGACTCAGAGGTTGGGTTCACTAAATGTTTAACCCTTTTTTTAATTAAGGCTTGGGGAGAATAGGCTATTAAAGAGTGATATAACATATTCCTAAAAGTAGGATAATTAAATAATTTAATT
This sequence comes from Torreya grandis, assembly GCA_037957365.1. NCBI lineage: Eukaryota > Viridiplantae > Streptophyta > Pinopsida > Cupressales > Taxaceae > Torreya > Torreya grandis. The sequence continues at coordinate 1,048,703 of JARHVA010000106.1, read as the reverse complement.
TATGGTATTCAATTTCAATGTTATATTATGAAAATACTAAATATAAAAATTAAAATGCCAAGCACTATTTTGATTGAAAAATAATGAAGAAGAAACAATACATAGCTTATGCAATTCTATGTAGAAAAATATAAGATGTACAAGTGTAAAAATAAGTTTTCTGATGTTTAATAACCAATTGTTATATTATAGAACTATTCTTTCTAGTTTCTTGGACTGTTTTATAGCATTTTGGACACTTTCATCCCCTTATGGACACTTATGTCAACACTATTGTCTAAATCCTGACATAACTATCCTATATATAATATTCATTGTATCAAGATGTGACCACTTGGGTATTTCTATGTTTTTTTTTACCTTTCATATGATTTATCTGAATCCTTGCATAGGTTTTCAATCACTATTTGTATATCAAACCCTATCTCTCCACCTTAGGTTAGGTTACCTTACAAAAAAATGTGTTAGTGGGCTCATAGTGTCAACTTGACCTCAAAGACCCCACTATCAATGAGCACTACCTACATAGCCAATACTCCAAGGAGGGATTTGAAATTATGTAGTTCTCGCTTATGTATGGTAATGTGTGTGCACAAGTGCTAAATATATTATATTAAGATGTCATAGTGATCTAGCTTGTAACTTGATAAATATGGCTCATAGACTATCTTTTGAGTGCTTCATCCCTATTGTATGACTACTCCTATGGTTGATTAAAAATGAACATGAATAGGGAAGAATATCTTTTTTGTGAAATTGATTGATTGATATTGAATAAGTGATTTATTGATATTTATTAGATGTCTAAATAAATTGGATTTTACTCGTATTTATAATAGCTCTTTTGAAATAATCCTCATGGAAGGGTTAATGGCATTCAATCCAACCTATACACTTCAAAATATTTTCAAATTTAAGTGGTTTTATGTAAATGAATCTTGTGTTGGAGTAGGGACATTAGCTTTAAAATTATTTTCCTACCCTAAACATAATTATCTAGGATGGAGGAAATTTGATGAGGTTTTGTAACTAACTATCAAGGATATATATCAAATTTGAGGCATTATGTGCTTATATATGATCTAAATAATTAGATTAATCATAAATGTATTAATAACTAAGTAATTAGACCCAATCAGGTGGTGAGTGAAAGACTTTTGACTATAAGGAAGGTAAAACTAAAGGGTAGAGCCTTGATATATATTTTTCAAGTGTATAAGACTAATTTAACATATAAATCTAGATTTAACCATCTACAATCCTACAACTAGAAATAATAGTGGCCATCTATGTTGGGCCCACCATTATGTATTCTCAACATTAAAACCCACATCATCTACATCTGGGATCTCTAGTATTACATCCCTGTCATCTACAAGTAGTGGATCTAACTCCTATGGTTGATCTCATTCCCCCTCTCACACAAGATCCATAACCAATTATGGTCATATAACTAATACTAAAGGCACCTCTTGAATCACACCAAACTGTTAAGTTACCTAATCCATATAAAATATCTCATATCCTCATGGAAACTAGTTGTGTATCCTAAAACTCACTTGCATATGTAATCCTCTCTTCAACCCTTAAAACCATGGTATGGCCTTCATATCACATCACTTGTTGATAATAGATCCAACATACACTAACAATCCATGGTACCAATGCATGTCACATGCCCTGTAATAGTCCATCTCCATTCATACATTTATGTATGAGCCCATTCAACTAATGGAATTCCAACTATTTGTGTCACCATTATATCATCATATCCCAAAAATGTAACAAGGTCATAGAACTAAGTTCACCACTATAACCCTATCGTATAAATCTATACAAAGGCACTAACATTATATGACCTTATGATAACATAGTTTGATGTTCCTCAATGCTATGAATAATTTCCACTATTGTATATGAGATGTAAACTCATCCACCATGTATTGTAATTAATGTAACTAGTAACCCACACAAAAACTTCTAAAGCCATAAAACCCATGAAACTATAATTTGTGACAACAAAATAGTAGTGTATCTAGTTATATTTCATGTCCCTCTATCATTACCTACCATTTATATATGGGCATAAAAAAAAATAACTCCGGTCTCTACCACAGCTTGAGTACCCACTATTAGAAATCATAAAATATGACACACATCCTCTAAAGTCATAGTCATATCGCTTGTGGGAAATCAAAAATTACAATTATTGGAATCCTATCATTCTGTAAAAGATATAATCATATGCATATCTTAAGTAATTAGGTCCAAAATTTTTACATCCCCCATTCCAATAATGTTAGTATAAGAACAAGGACTTTAAAACTGTGAAGTATAATTATTTACCATATGTGTGTAATACACTCATTTTGTCATAATTTAGTTTATTATGTCCTTTCCCTCAAGAAGTTATAATAAGTTTGAAGACACAGAGACTCATTTTGGGTCGAATTTCACATAGAACCTGAAAAGTCATAGATATATAAGTGTGTGTGTGTGTGTGTGTGTGTGTGGGTGTGTTATTTTTTTATAAGAAGAAAGGGTTCCATATTCAAAATAGATCAATATAGAATTACTAGTTATGGTTACCTATATGGTTTCTATATTTTTTCCTTATGTATGATTTATTGTGTATAGTTATGTTTATTTCCTTTATGAATTATTTTAAATGCTATGACTATAGTTGAGATTATTATTGTCTTTCATTATCATGGTATCATAAGATAAAAATTTACATTAAATATTTCATTTGTTTTTTCCCTTCACATTACTTTGTAATTTGGTTTGCGACTATAATTTTATCACATAGCTATCCTTGTCCTTAGTATGTCCTAATTTTATATCAATAACCTTTGATAACACATAACATCAATAATAGTGACTTCCTCCACTAATAAGGGAAGCCTGCATATGGGCTACATAATATGTCTATGATGAAACTCTCATGCTCTTAGATCTCCCTACATCATAAAAGTAATGAAAAAATACATCAACAATCATACTTATGCCCATCCAATAATATATTATTTTATTTATCATATGTTTTCATATTGCTTATGACATATGTGTAAATAATATCACACTATCTAAGACAACACCATAGACAATAATGCAATACCAAGGTTAGGATTGTAGTGGGTTTATGAAAATATTCATATGGTAAGACATGACTACAAAATAAAAATAATAAAAACAAAATAATAAAAAATCCAACTTAATAAATACTAAAATCTCAAAAATCATAATATCAGGCTCCTTGTCATCTTTGATGATAGCTTATACTCACATGAAGTGTGTGGGCATAATGGTTTTCATCTATAACATTTATTTTCACATCCTATCCCACTCTTGAAATATTGCATTAGTATTAGGGTATAAAGTAAACTAACGATTAATATTTTTCTAATTTTGATGATATATATGGGCATTTATGTTATTTGGTTTGATAGATGTTCTATTTTATTTCATGATATATTATGATTAGAGGACATTTTTACATGTATCTAGGTATATTATATTTTGATGTATTGGAATATTATATGGATATGATTTCATTTATAGATATATTTGATTACTCTTATAATAATTAATTTAAAGTATATACATTATCATTGTTTTAGTATTTTGTTTCAAGCTCAGAGTAACTATCATTTTGTTTGATCAAGGTACTTGTAGGACTGTCCCACCCTCATATATTGGAATAGAGGCAGAGTATCATAGGGGAGGAGGATGCAGATGTCAACATTGGGGATAAAAAGAGTGAAGCCAAATCATGCACACACACTCACACTTTTAGTTTTTGAGATGAATTAGTATTAATGGATATGTTGAATGCTTAATTTTACTATATGTCACTGTGGTTAATATTTCATGCTTTATATTGTTTATGGGTCAAATACTTTATTATGAAATAGCCAGTTTGGAAATAGATGTTTTTATTAATACAATTCATTAACTCTTTTATTGTGCATTGGATGTAAGACCCTCTTTGAAACCATTATATGGGTTAAAATTTGGTTTTTTGAGTTATGAATTGTGATGGACCTATTTTATACATTATAAATATATAAAGTGTTGCATGTTTATTGAAACCATGTATTTGTATTTAATTATGTAGAGTTTGTTGGAATTAGTTCTTACCCATTTTTTGTGGCCTTGGGAATATAGATAAAAATACACCCCAAGCATTTATCATTAGGCAAGTTTTAAAATTTAGAGAAATTTGTTTTTTTATGTTGGTTTATAATGCACTATACAAAGCAAAAAGAAATTAGGTCATTTTGGAATCATTGGGAAGACAATTCAGATTTATTTTTATATCATTATGGTGTTGACCTTGCCATTTGGTTGGAATATGAGTTGTAGAGTTAGCACGTAGTCATCATGCAAAAATAGGGATATGGAACCTTGAGTTAAATGGAAAAATGAAGGAATATACATTTATAAATTTGAGTCTTATAAGGGATAACTCACAGATTTTCAAAAGAAATTTCAAGTTGTGTAGAATATGGAATATAAATGCAAATATAACAATAAGAGGAAAATTAGAGGAGTTAAGGGGGGTCGTGGAAGAAATAAGTAGGTCATTTTAGAAGAGGGAAAAACACTACACATATATGCATTGGATGACAACAATTATTAGCGACAAGGCAATTAGAGGCAATTTTTAGGAATTTGAATACCTTATATTATTTGGGTTTAGTATTAATAGTCATCCAAATGCATATTTTGGTAGTAATTAAAACATTAGAACCTTATTATATAGTTTAAGAGAAAATAATTGATTTTTATATATTATTTGACTGTGTCACTCTTACAAACCTAAGGATGGAACTCATTTCTAATCACAAACCTTTAAAATTGAGAATAAATCCATTTGGATAGATAATTCACCTACATAAAATATACCCTTTGCATTTATCTTACTTGTGTGTGATGAATCGTAAGAGGAAAATTTTTAATCTATTATTGTTATAGTGAAATTAACTTCTAGTACCTATAGCTAACTTGTCTCTTCTATTTACCTTCATTGTTCAAATTTAACCAAGATAAAATATTTCATCAATTTATTAGAAGTGGATACATTAGTTTTCAAAAATGTATTGTTTTAATTTAAAATCCACTACAAACTTGAGAGTTTGTGTTGGAAATTGTTGACTATTAGTTATATGACTTTGTATAAGAAACTATAAGTTCATACCTTGAGAAAGGGTCAAGTTGTCTGCAAACATACTTTTATTACATAAGTTGTAGATGTATATATTGTTGTTGAAAATTGTATATTCATGTGTTTTCATATGTGAACTATTGAATTTGAATGGTGAGTATGTTTTTGGTTGTGGATAATCTCATATAACTTATTAAAGTTGTAGATGAAGTTTTGATTTATAATACAATCATATGTATATGTGTATAAGATTTATAATACATATATATGAATACATACATACATTGTATGTATTTATGTTTATATGTGTGTATGTATGTATGTATGTATGTATGTATGTATGTATGTATGTATGTGTGTGTGTGTGTGTGTGTGTGTGTATGTATGTATGTATGTATAAATATATACACACATATATCTTTATATAAGAGTAATAATGTTATCCCATTTATATTTAGTCAAGATTTTTGAGACATATTTGATAGGAGATACATACATAATTGTAGATATATAATAAAAATTTTATATGTACTTTATTGAGTCAAAATTGTAACTAAATTGGTCGCATATTCAATGATGGTCTAGAATCAAATGGAATAGAGTGATAAGGGTTTTGAAAGGTTTTATATATTATAAAATATACCTATACGTGCTCATATTTATCTATAGATAATTTTGAAAAAATCATGATTACTTAATATTGTTCTTGAATAATGAAATGATAGGGTAGTATATATATGCATACACACAAATATACAAATTATGTATATTCTTTGGTACAACATAAAGATTTATCATGATAAGTAATTATCAATAAAGTCAATATGGATTGATAAGTTAATAAAAAAGTGATAGAATTCCATATTTCAAAATTGGTAGATAATCCTTTTTTTATGTGTACATGAGATTTTAAAATTTTGTTTGACCTTAATTCATTTTGTATATTTTTAAGGAATTTAAAGTAAATAAAAGCTTTTCAATTTAATTGAGTAGATAATAATGTATCTATTTACTTGAATTTATTTAACATGGGTATTTTTTTATGCTTACATTTGGAGAATAAGAATGTCAATGATAGATATAAACTACATTTCTTGAATGTGTTAATACTAGTTGTATATTGGAAAAGTAAAGTAATTTTATGTAAAAGATGGATGTCTAAAACTTGTATTATATATTCAAGTGAATACTTGTCTTGAATTTATAAGTAATTGTAAGCTACAATTTATTATTAGTATGTCCTTGAAATGATTTATAAGACTATACCATTGTATACTTTATTATGATAATAGATGATTGGCATGTGAGGTTGATGCCATGTAATGAATATACCTATCATCTATTATCATAGGATATATTCAGGTTCATTAGTAGAGAGCATATGTGTGTGTGTATTTACTCAAATCCATGAGATATATGAAATATATAATGAAAATATTTGTCCAAAGTAATATTATAGATGAAACATTATCATTCCACTTTAATTTCTAGTTTGCATGTGTATGCTTGATGTCATAATAGATAAGAGGATTGTTTTACATGGTTTATGTGACTATTTCATGTATTAATGACTATACTACACATAGGTTTGGCTGAATTATTGATATACGAACTATTATTATATTCCCCTATGTGAAGGAAAGATCCACTTCTAGTGAGGAGGTGTGTGGTAGACCAATGATCTATTGTTGGAGAAAAAGCATTCCAATAATGCTCTCCCTCTCTTTAGTTGATCAACTATTTTGGATACATATTCATGGCTAATGTATTAATTGTTGAGCTAACTTATGAAGCTTAGATGTAATTTTTTACTTCTTATCATGTGATATTATGTCATATAGTGAAAAATTATAATATATATATATATATATACATTCAATAATTTGTTTATTAGATACATTAGTGGTTGTACACTTTTACATTATTCATGATGTTGAAAACAATAGTAGATGTATATACATGTTTAACTATAAAAAATGATTATTTAAGTGTATTTTTGTACCATTCACTCAACATATGCATTAAGAGATAGATTTTATCTTCTAAACTATTTAAGTCTATTTTGAAGCTAAATATATTATAACTTAACCTGTGGTTTAGTTGTATTTATTACACTTGTTTTAGATGTATTTAACTTTCAAATAGTAAAACCCTATATAAATTAATGGATAATGTTGTATGTAAATAATGTTAAGATAAAGTAAAAAAAAATACATGTTTCGTTAGTAAAACTAATGCGGTCTTAGCAATTTTGGCTCTTTTCTTCATAATTGCTCAAATTTTCACTTTCCAATTATAATGTAAATGAATATCTATATCTATTTTTACCTCCCTATTTTTTTTAATTTACCTTCCCTAAATTAAATATTATGTTCATACTTCACTCATTAAAATCACTTTAGGTCAAACAGAAACAATAATATCTTGAGAAATATTTTTCCAAATCTCATCCCATCAAATTCATTAGAATCCTAAATATATTATCTTCTTTATGGCTTCAATTTCATTAAGTCATAACATTTTAATAAAATATCATTGTGTACTTATTAAATCTATGTATTCATACTATTACTCAAAATTGAAGCAAGCTATAATACTATTCCTTCAATATCCATTTGATGGAAATAATTAATTGCTCTCATACCTCACCTCAAAAGAGGGGGGCTGGGGGAACATAAATTATTATGAACTCAAATATTTACAATATTCACACATTAAGTTGATATATGTCAAGTAAATCATACGTATCTTAAAAAAATGCTTCAAGTCTCAAATTTATAAATTCATAATCATTTCAATTATGATGACAAGATAAAAGTTTAAAATGATACATTATAAGGGTGCATAAAAAATTTCTACACTCATTCCATAAGGTTTCAAATCTTTCAACATAAATATAAAATGCAAGGGGCATGATATTGGTTCATGTACTTCCCTTTACGACATTAGAATTTTATAAATACTATTATTACAAGTTAAATTTTTAAAATACTTACAAGTTTAGTGGAATCCTATATCAATTTAGTATGAATATAGGGGACATAATATTCATTCATGTCCATGTTTCTACATTTCAAATTCTAAATTTATCTTTTTTAAAGTTTTAAGAGTAAAAATTGAATATAGATCCATCTATAGTGGTGTGATTCATAAAGTAACAAGTGGGCTATATTATATTATAGTGATGTCATATCACGCTTGGACAAACCTTGAGTAATGTACTATTTTTTTCTATTTTAATGAGCCATTTTTTATGACACTTGTCATCTATTCAAAACTGTATTTACTTTATGAGCTTATATTTTAGTATGTTATTTCATACTATAGTTGACTATATTACATTCAATATTTGATTTTGTTGATGATTATATAGATCTAGTACTATTAATGTCATTATGTGATTTAAGGTAATATCCAATTTACTGAGGTAGGTTTTGGGTTGGAAGACTTTATTGCATGGTCGAATCAATGTTATACAGGTAAATTAGGGTAACATAAAATGAATAAATTAATTACTATCCACCATTACCTTTTGTGATGTCTCATATTATTTAAAACAACATTATTTGTAATTATTATCTTTGTTTATTTATCATCCATCATTGGTTTATATCCAATTATTCTCACTATGCTTATTTGAATAATTATTGGCAGGTCAGTTTAGTTGCTAACTAGTCAACACTGCAATTATCTACAAGGATAAGAACATATTATAAAATGTCTTCAGACCTATTAAGGCATTGAGAATATGTTGTTTCATAATGTTGACATAATGATTATATCTTCGAGTATGTTTTAAATAAGGACTTAATGATTTTTTAAAATACTTGTTGACTTGGTGGAAAAAAGGTTAGTGATTATGTTTTGTTTGCTTGTAAAAAATCCCCTTTTGACCTATGATGGGATCATTGGATTTGCATGGTAATTGACTTTAATATATAGATAAAATCATTTTATTTTAATGTTTTTCTTAGATAGTATTTGATTTGGATATCATTTTGGGCTATTGACCTCAAAGGGGAGAACAAGAAAGAGAGTGAAGTGTATATAAATTGTAGGGGTTATCTGGTCTGCATTTTGATTGTAAACATGATGGTGGTGGAAACTATTTTTATAATTCATAATATAGAGGCATTAATGTTTTAATGGTGGCCATGGATTATAGTGGAATGTTATATGGTAGTTTGAGATTGTACCCAAATAGGTAGATAAAAAATAAATATAGTGGTGGTGGAAGAATAAAAGAAAAAGGGAAGAAAATGAAAAGGAAAACATTTTTTTGGTTTTTTTTCTTTCTATTTAAATCTATTTTTCATTTCTTGTTTGCATTAGTTTCTAATGTTGGTTTGTCTGTGGGAGACCCTAGATAGATTTAGGGTTTCATTTAGTCTTTTTATGTGGTTTTAGAAGAACCCCAGGGTTTTACATAAACTTCACATATTCCTCTCACTCTCTTTGACACTGTTATACCTACCTCATAATTGTATCTCACTGTTGTAGTTGTTATTTACACTTAGAATGAAATGGAGATGTTGGTATGTTGTGGTATTGTGTGTTTGATTTTATAATCCCTTATAGGTGAAGCATTAATTATCTCATCTCACCCTTAGATGGCATATAGATGAATGAAATGATAAATATACTACCATGATGGATTTATGTGTTGATTTCATCATGGTGACTTGTGGATCTATGCTTGTTGGTTTTATTATTTCTCAATTTCTTATTGTATGTTTTGGTGGCCTTATGTGTAAAACCTTAACCCTGGTGGACATGTGATCTCTCTCTTGAATTATTATTCTCATTTAATTTTATTACATTGGGATTTTTTTGTTGGCCTCTTTTAAACCCAAACTAATGGTTGGGGTGGGTAGGGGTACCACCGTATGGATGGGCTTAACTTTCACATTAATTTTTATGTTCATTCATGAGGAATGCTATTAGGAGTGATTGAGAATTTGATTTCCTTACTTTAATTTGTAATTATTCTAAATAGTTTTATAGTAGGGTCAATGATCTGTGAGGCACTAGGGAAACCTATTACTCTTTCTTATAATTGTAATGAATACTGAAATAAATATATAAGTTTGTTTGTGATGTATTGGCTATTGTTGTGTAATTTGGAATTGGAATCACTTGATTTATATGTAGTGTATCATTTCTTGGAAAGAAAAATATGAATTTGTAGAGTTTTTCATAATAATACAGTTAGCATTATAACATAATCTAGTTTTTTTATTTCAATGTATAGTTGGAAGAATAACTAAAATTATTTTAGTAATATTGGATTGATGATTGTACTACATTTTTTCTTGGCATCACTTAGAAAAATTGTTAATTGATTTTTCATGTTGTAAATATGGTACTCTTTGTTTTATGATTTATTGATCTTGACTATGGAAAGACATAAGAGACTATGTGTCACATAATGGTTATATTGTGTGGTAGATTATAGTTTTAAGACTTTTTTGCCTATTAAAAAGTTATATTGATTGGTATAAAGGATTATATGACCTTACATTATTTTTATTATGTAATATTTTAAATTACTAAGTTAAGTAACCTTGACTTGGATATGCTTTAGCATTCTTGTTTAGAATAAGCTAAAATTTAGCATGGTTGTAGCATGCAAAACCACATTCAGACCTAGTATTAGTTGATTATCGTAGATTAAGTAGTTTATTTACATTTATATTTGTGAAATAATTTTGGAATTAGTGATTAGATATTATGTGAATAAATAATGAATGAATGGATCTGCCTTATTAGGTTTATAGATTCTCTAGCTATATATTTTTTCTTTCATGGGTTCTTAAATTTGCATGAATCTTGCTACCATATAAATTGGAATTAAAGTTATTAAATAAGGATATAAATTGACTTTGGTGATTGAGAGTATTTTTTGAATTTATTACAATATTAGCATTATGGAATAAACACTTTATTATCATTTTATGTTAATATGATTAATAGTACTTTGGATAAATAATAGTGTGTGGTTAGTTATCTTGATTTAGTCTTAGACCTATAGGATTACATCATTAATATGGAAAACATAATTTGAAATGAGGTATTCCCTGTTAGGAACCCCTAAATTGGTTTATTTTGTTAGGTTTTTTTTTTTTTACAATGAACATTATTAATACTACTTGACTAAGGTAATTTTTAATGAAATAAATCATGTTATTTAGAATGTCCATTTGTATTTGAAATAATAAATGAATATAGTAATTTATGTTAACCCTAATGTAATATATATATATATATATATTTAGTGATTTACTAGGTAATAGATGATGTAGAGGCATCCATGGGTTTGTCCAATCTTGCATCAACAAAAAAAGATTATGGTGTGTTTTTTTGGTTTTTGGTTTGTGGCTTTGTTTGTGTGATATTTTTAACCTCTTAGATTGATGTTGAAAAAGATTTTTTTTGCCATGGGAAAAGTGTAAAGATCTTTTTTTTCAGTCTGTATGGATTGTTTGATCACAAACACTTGTTCAACAATGGTAATGATAATATGATGAAATTTTGTGATGTCATAGCATATGACACCTGAAAAATTTGTACTAAGTTTCAAACCATTTGGAGTTACTACGCAAATGTACCAATTGATACACTTGGTAGTAAATTTATTTACTTATGGTAATACTATGAAAATAATTTGATTATGAAAATTGGTGGTATCATATAACTTGACACTTAAAACTTGTGAAAAAAAATTTGATCATTTAGAGTCATCACAGAGGTGTACCATGTGATTTTGTTAAAACACTTGGCATATTGTTCTTTCCCTTAAAGAATATTTAAATTAATAATTAGGCTACCAAAATTCTATCAGTGATGGAAAGTGTATTCTAAAAGGTGTTCTCTAAATTTATACTCAATTAGATAAGTGTTGGAAATGCTATGACAATTTTTATAACTATCATTCAGCCAGAAAATGTATTTGTCTTGTCTATAGATGATTCATTGCCTTTTGGCATATATTTTATAATATTTGGGTCACCAAATTTGTATTAGTCAAAAAAAATGTATACTAAAATATCTTTTCCAAATTTTAACACAATTGGATAATTGAAATATAATTTATTATAGTTTTTGTAACTATCATTCAACCAAAAAATGCATATGTCTAGTATGTTGATGGTTCATTACCTTATGGAAGAGTTGCATTAATAACTAGGTTACCAAATATTTTGATTTGATATAAAATTTATTTATCATGAATTCTTTTATAATTTAATATCAATTGGATAAACTTTGGTAATTTTATGATAATTTTGGTAACTATAGTTCAACCTAAAATTTCATATATGTAGTCTGTAACACTTGGAAAGATTGGTTTTTACATGAAATAAGAGTTATATGGTGAGATTTTGAGTGCCGATATAAAATGCATTCTTAAATATATGTTTAAATTTTCATATCAATTGTAATAATGATGTTGAAGTTATGATATTTTTGGTAACTATAGTTTGTCCTAAAATTGACACCTATGTAATTCAGAATCATTATTGATAGTTTAATGTTTAATTGAAAAAAATTAAATACATAAAATTATTGAAGGTTATGTGGAGGTTAGGTAAGTTTAATAGACACCACATGGATATAGGTATTAAAATATGAATACATGATTAAAAAAAAGAGTTGGGAGAGAGAGAGATAAGTTGTGAAGAACTCTCCAAGAGCATAACAAAGAGTTGTATGAGTTCAGAAGGAACTATATGAGAGTCTATAGCTCTTTCATGTGATGTAATAATCCTATAAAATCATATGTGAGTTTAGGTGTTTATTTTAGATTGTGAATTTATTATGTTATGTTGTTTTTAATATTAATACAATGAAAATATGACCATGAGTGCATTTTTGGCCCTAGAAAAACAAAGATAAATGTAGACCTTAATTGGTTTCCATTTTTATGCTTTCACCAAGTGGTATTAAATCAATGTTTTTTCATTTTTGGTTGTGTGAAACTCCTATATGAGTTATTTTCATGATGTGAAAGAGAAGTTTATTGGGTGTGATGTAAGTTTTGAAAGAGAAGATTGCATAAGTGTATTGAAAGTGTGAAATAAGTCCTAAAAGTTAAGGCGTTTGATAGGATATATTTTAAATTTTTTGTAGGTTGTGAAAGAAAATACTTTTTATTATGTGGAGATATGTCATATAAGAGAACAGCATCAAAGGTAGAATACTTGACAGAGATGTTGAAAAGATTCTAGGAAAGTCTAGATATGATGGATATGACTACAAAAGTGGATATGTTGTAACTACGAGTGAATAATATGATGAGGAGATAATGATAGGGTTTTTTCCATAAAACAAATTTTATATGTTTTGGAGAAATGCCAATCAATTGAAGTAAAACATTCTATTAGAAAAAAAAGACCAGCAGAGGTCATGGTGAATAAAAGAGGTTAGTTTATTTATGATATTGATTTTTAAACAAAACAAATTTCATCAAACCTATTTCAGCTATGATGGGTAGAAAGAGTACTGATGTAGGAATTTTGAATACCATTGATGGGTAGGAAGAAGGTGAACTACAACCTGACAATCCCTTATAGTCCCTGACAACTTTACTAAAGGCTCTCATTTCATCGTACAACATAAAAGATCCTTTAGTACAAGCATTGGATTCGAGCCAGGGTCCACCAGTCATAGGAACCAATCCCACCAAAGGAAAAAGACCTTAATCATGGGTGGATTTAGTTTTTATAAAGAATCCCCTATTTAAAAACTTAGAATAATCCTTCCTAGTTTTCATGGGTGAAAGGAATGAGGTATGTCTCGAGGTTCCAAACACTGTTATTGAAAATATTGACTTGTCTTTATCAAAATCTATTATGGATAAAATCAATAACTTTAGGCCGAATATAAACTCCTTTTACAAGTGGGATAACCTTAAGTGGAAACCTAAAGGCTAGATCAACATAGTAACCATGCCTAGGAATTTCTTTCTACTTAATTTCACCCATTTCAAAGACTATATAAGGATCCACATGGGAGTCATTGGTTTATGGGTAAATCCATAGTCAACCTTAAAAAATGGAAGGTAGGTGTTAACCTTGACAATTTAGTCTTGGAGGATATCCCCATATAGATTAGTTTTTCAGAGCTTCCTCTAGAATTTTGGTCATCAAAGATCATTTTTGGGATTACCAGGGCTCTAGGCCAAACCATTTCAATTGATCCTATAACCAGATCTAAACAAAGAATTTTGGTAGCTCAAGTTTGCATATTCATTCTAGTTAATAAAACCTTGATTCAATCCATTAATATTAAATACAAATATGGGATATGGAACCAAATAATTAAATTTGAAAGGGAATAAAAAATCTACAAAATTTTTGATGTCCTAAACCACTTCTAAAAATTTCCTTCTAAATAGGAAGCCTCCCATTCCTCCCACCTAGGTTAAAAAATACTCTATTCAGAAACCTCCCCCCCACCCCCCTCTACCCACACCTCCCCTTCCCCCCTCAAATATTCCCTGATCCACCTACCAAACTCACTTTGGCTCCACTTAGTTTGGGGAAAATATTCTTAGATGTTTGTAATATCCCCAACCAATAGGGACTATAGAAAGACAAAAGCTCTGATACCACTGTAATATCCCCAATTTCCCTCAAATTCTAAAGCTAGATATTTTGAATTGCTTTTCTATATTTTACCCTTTTTGATATTTTGCATGAATAAAGATACGATTTTGAGGATAAATTCAAATAGATAAATAAATCACAATATAATCTCTCAACTGGAAAATCAAAGATCTTATTACTTGTCCAGATGATTACATATAAAGTCCTTTGTCATGCATATAAATAATATTAAAATACTGTCTTAAAAAAAACTAATTTTTTTGCAAACTGGAAATAAACCCTGGATCTGGTCCATCTCGGGTTGCTGTGTTAAAAACACAATCACCGTCGTCGGTTATTCTACCGCTGTCGGTGGTATAACACTGTGAAAAACTATCGACGTCGGTATTTGATGACCTGGGTCGGCCGATGTCGGTCGATATCCTGCTGATGTCGGTTCCTGAGTCGATCGATGTCGGTCACTGGACTGCCGATGTCAGTCTCTGTGCTTCCCACGGTGCTTTCAAGCCTGATGTAGAATAGTACAAATTTGTACAAATCTGTATGGATCCCATACAAAAGCTAATGGAAAATAGTGTGCCCTGTATGCTATACTCCAAATCTAAAGAAATATAGCCTAATACAGAAGATCTTTATTCTGAACAATTACTCAAACAAAACCTAATGAAATAAATACTTGTAAACCTCTGTGATAGCTTCTGTATGAAGTTATCTCTCAAATTGGCAATAGATCAGCTGATCTCTCATAACCTCTAAATTGCACACACTAAAGAGTGGGCATTCTCCAATGCAACTGGAATACTGGAAACCCTTGGCTCCTTCTTCTTAGAAAAACTTAGCAAAATTCTTCAATATCAAAATCAATAATCATCATAATCTTCCAACTCTCTCCCATGAGAAACCCCTATACCCTCAAAAAAGTATGCTTGCCCTAATTAGGGTTTCTTAAATTAGACCAAATAATTAATATTTAATTAAATCAATCAGATATTAATATCTCCCTTAATACATGTCTGATCGAGCCCAAACGAAAGCCAACTAGAAAAAATCTGCTAAATGAAGCCAAGCCAAGCTCCATCAAGACCCTCTAACCATCCTATCAGCCTACGAGGGTCACATAATAGGCTAATCATCAACTCTGAAGATGTCAAATGAAAAGGGGACATGACAATGTTACCCTTATAAGACCTTTTATAACTCTGAGGATCCTTAGTCCCCATAGGTAGCCATTATTTTAGTTTCCCTTGTAGGTCAATTTCAAGTGTCCTTTATCAAAGATTCTTCCCCAAAGGGACATCTTAGTTGAGGTAGTGTTTTTTTCCTTGGTTAATCCATCTCCACCTCTCAAGGGAATTCAGGGCATTACCAGTCCTAACTCACCATGTACCTTTGCTTGTGTTTCTACTCTGTTGGATAAGGACCCAGTTCTAAAATAAATAAAGCCTTCTCAGATACTTCTAACACTAATCAAATGCTTAATGGATTCTAATCATTTCTCCCCTATTGAATGCCAATGCTCTTCTACAAAAAAGGGGAAAGTTGTGAACTTTCCAAGGATTCAAATGAGAAAAAGTGGAAGGAAGTCTAAAAGAAAATAGGTGGGAAAAAATCAGAAGTTAGAGAAGATCATAAATCTACATGCAGCCAGTCATCTCAAAGTACCAAGAAAGTAAAAATAGATAGTTAGGTAGTAAAGGGTACATAGATGACCCTTAGACAATTCCCAAACAATGAGAAATGAAAATCCTCTCTTAGAATATAAGGGGGTTGAACAATCCTAGGAAACAAATCCTAGTAAGAAACATAATAATGAAGCATAAACTTGATATTTTAATGATTCGAGAATATAAAATATCCATGGAAAAACTCTTGATTATTAAATCTAATATTTGGGATAAATATTTTTGCAATTATAGAAATTCTAGAGGTGTTTCAGGAGGTTTGGTGGTGTTCTGGGACCCCTCAATTTTGGCTAGAAACCTCCTTTTGGAAAAATACTCCCACATCATGGTCTTTTTCCATGATATCCATAACAAAATAAATTAGTTCCTCACTAATGTTTATGCTAAAAATTCTAGGAATGATAAGAGTAAATTATGGAAGAATTTGAAATATATTAGAAATCTTTTTAAAAATTAGTGTTGGATGGTGGCAGGGGATTTTACTTCACCTTTGACCCCCAGAGAAAAGAAAGGGGGAATGTTTTCCATTAATGATAGTATGTTGGAGATAAGTGAGTTTATCACTGAAGTAGGTTTAATTGATGTGGACTTAAAGGGTAATCCTTTCATGTGGTATAATAGGATATTGGGTGACAACCTCATCCAAGTCAAACTTGACAAGTTCTTGATCTCTTGGAACTAGAACCTTGATTCTACTAGTTCACTTTCTTATCTCCCCAAGATCGGCTTTGATGACAGCCCTCTATTGTTTCAAAGTGAAGAGATGTCTAAAGCTAAAATTATTCCTTTTAGATTCAAGAAAATGTGACTCTCCAATCAGAATTTGGAAGATTTTATTAAGTAATGATGGAAATTTTTGGTCCAAGGATCCACCATGTACATTCTGTCCATGAAGCTCAGACATGTCAAGAATAGACTCAAAGTTTAGAATAAGGATTTTTTTGGGAAAACATTCTTTTAAAAATGTAAAATTGAAGAGGAAATTAGTATAATTGAATTGGAAACCAATGATTCTAATTTCACCCCATCCCCATAGGCTAAAGAAAAGGAGTTCATAAGTCTTTTTCACAACTTGGAAGCCAAGGAAGAAACTTACTAGTGATAGAAATCCAAGAAGACATGGATAAAAGAGGGAGATAAAAATACTGAGTACTTCCACACCTTAGTGTCTAAGAATCATCAACATTCATTCATTTCATAAATCAAGGGGGAAGATAGAACTTGGTATAAGGAGGAAAAATACATTGAAACTAAAATAGTAAACTTTTACAAAAAATTGATGGAATTTGTCCCATCTCAGGATGCTCAACTAGAAGATCAAGTGGTTAGCCTTATAGAAGGGTTTATTTCCTAAGAATATAATGCTTCCATCATTTACCCCCCTTTGGATGATGATATCAAATCCATTATTTTTTCATTACAAAGGGACAAAGATCCTGGACCTGACAGTTTTCCTCTATTCTTTTTTCAAGTTTTTTGGGATATTATTCAAAATAAAGTATGTCCGATAGTTTCAAAGTTATTTACAATTGGAACTATGCCACAATAATTAAATAACACCTTCTTGGTTATCTTCTAAAATAAATAGGGGGCCATTCAATTGATGGACTTCAAACCCATCAGCTTGTGTTCTACCTTCTACAAAATTTGCACAAAAAACTTATCTTTAAAAATCTAGACACTGTTGGATAAAATGATTACAGAACAACAAAGATCCTTCATCTTTGGTAGATAGATCTTGGATGGTTTATCATCACCCATGAAACCATCCACTAGATGGTTAATTCCTCCAGACAAGGAATTTTCTTCAAGATGTATATGAATAAGGCTTATGATTGGGTCTCCTGGCAATTTCTTGACAAAATACTTGTTAGGGTTGGATTTGATCAATCTTTTAGAAACCTAATTACCTCCTACATATCAGCCCCCATTTTTTTTTCATTATCATTAATGGTGTTCCCAAGGGTTTCTTCTCTATAGGAAGATGGCTTAGACAAGGAGATCCCCTTTCCCCGTGCTTGTTCATCATTATGGCTGAATTTCTAAGCAAAATTATTGACAAGGCTAGAACTTCCAACTTTATCAAAGGAATCAAATTGACCCCTAACACTAGACCCATCACTCACCAACATTTCTTGGATGACATTTTAATGATGGGAGAAGCCTCGTTTCATAGGCGAAGTGTTTCAAAAAAATCTTGGAAATCTATGAGATTATTTCTGGTTAGAGTGTCAACTTTTTTAAAAGTTCATTGTTCTTCATCAATACTCTGGTTGCCCTGAAACAAAATATTTATAAGATTATAGGATGCATTATTAATAACCTTACCTTCTCTTACCTCGATATTCCTCTTTTTTATGGCCCTATAAAAATTGAATTTTGGAATCCTCTCATAGATAAGATTCAAAGGAAGTTATCTGGGTGGAAAGGGAATTCGCTATCATAAGCTGAAAAATTATAAATTCTCAAGAGATCATTATAAAGTATCCCAATTTATTTCATGTCTTTATGTTTCATCCCTGGTAAAGTGGTAGATCAGATTGAGAAAATTTAGAAGAACTTTCTTTGGAGAGGATCAGAGGATAGATTCATATTTTCACTTATTTCATAGAACAAAGTTTCTCTTCTGACTTTGAAAGGAGGATTGGGGTTGAGAAGGGTGAGATCCATGAACCAAGACATTATAGATAAACAAGGTTAGAGGGTGATAACCCTTAGACTAAGATTATCGAGGCCAAATACTTAAACTCTATGGAAGGACATTTTTCCCTAATAGAGGATGGCCTAGGCAATGGTTTAGATTTTTAGAAAGATTTGAGAGAAAGTAAGGATATCCTCAGGAAAGCTCTTAAATGGAACATTGGAAAAGGAAATAAATTTGATTTTGGCAAGACTCCTGGATCTACACTCCTTTAGTATCCACCTTTCAAAACATGGAATTGATCACTTTTTTCAAAGAAATCATTGGTCACAAGGTGTGTGAGTACTGGGAGGTTATTGATGGTATAAAAATGTGAAAACTTCTATATAAATAAGACTTGAATCAGTACCAATATCTTCTCCTACAAGACTTAAAATTAACTCTATAGAACACTCACATCAACATATTCCTAAAATAAGATGAATTTATAAGGAAAGAAGATTATAGCATCTTCTATTCAGTTAAATCTAGATATATTTCTTTTTGGGAACAAGTATAACTTGAGGATAACTAGAATGATATTTGGATAAAAAATATCATCCCAAAGATTAATGTCTTCTTCTGGTTGGCTACCCAAAATAAGATTCTAATGGTGGACAATCTAATGAGGAAGAGTATCCCTATTCCCAAACATTGTGTGCTTTACAAACAAGAGGTTAAATACATTGAGCATTTATTTCTCTCCTATCCTTTTGCTTCTTATATTTTTTGAGATTTATTCATCCTTTCTAACTTATCATAGGTAACCCCAGGAATCATCAAGGATTTGATCACCCAATAGAATCCACCTTGGGATTTTCCCCCACTAAAATTCTAGTGAAACCTAACCCTACCCCATATTTTTTGAGGCATTTAGATTCTGATAAACTCAATTATTTTCAATAAATATAAACCCAACCTTTCCCCTGCCTTCAAGAGAATCATGGCCTTTTAAAAAAATATTGGTTGTCTTTCACTTCATCCTTTGATTAGCTTAGTTCCCCATATTTCTCCTAGATTTTCAATCAACTCAATCTTATCATCCCAGGCAAACCCCAGAAATAGGGCATCGATAGATCTAAGGTCAAGTGATCTCTTCCTCCTCCCACTTGGTTTAAATTGAAAATTGATGGGGATGTCAAAGGTAATCGAGGCCCAACAAGAGTGGGAGGAGTCATCAAATATTCTTACAGGAATCTCAAGGCTGCATATGTGAAGGAATAGAATGTGAATATAGTTCATTAAAATTATTATTGAACAATAGTAGGAGTTTATATACAATGATTAATAGTTACCAAACATGTAACTGATCACCTAACCACTAAGCACCTATATAACATATTCCACCTAATCTACCATCTAAACATCTAACTGATGCTATATACCTAATCACCACACTGCATAGTTAAGCTAATTAAATAATGTAATATGTAATTTACACCAACATTCCCCCCTTTATTACATTATTTTTACAAACATCATATTTTTTGATAGTGGTCCCCCTTTTATTTCAAACATTATAAAAAGATTTACACTCTCTGTGTAGCTTGCTCACTTTCTAAGGTGGCATGCCATCTTTGAGGTTTTAAGGTCTTGATGTCACCTTGGTTTTTCATTGTAGGATTACCAAAAACCTAGAAGTGACAGGAGTACATATCTCTGCTAACACCTTTGGTGGTTTCTTGGATTACCACAAACCCATATGGTTTTCTACTATAGGTTGACCACAAACCTAGAGGGTGTAGGAGGTATTTACTATTTTATACACTTCAATGGTTTTTTGGATTTCCATAAACCCTTTTCCAAGAACCAAGTGTTAATTTAGTGTTTTTGTTCCCAATAACATTCTTCATTAGGAGGTACCAAACTAAAAAATAGTGCTTCATATTTTTATTGAAAAACACACTACATAATAAAAACAAATACACCAAAAATTATCACCATATCAATGATGCAAACCCATCATAAGTAACTCCTGAGAGGATTCTAGTTGTCCTCTTACCTCCGTGTACCCTCCAGCCTCTAGTTAAGTACTACTACATGTTTCACAGCATGAGAGGTGAAGTGAAGGATACCACATCAGCTGAATCTTCACTTTCATCAGTATTTGGTGGATGTTTTACTTGAGAAACAGTGGCTTCACTGGGGTTGAGTTTACCTTTGAGAACATCTTTTACTCAAATATGATAGTCCCATGTTGTATGACCTTTCTTCTTGTAGTACTAGCATGTTATGTTCCTTTTGTCAGTATTGAATTTTTTATGAAAATTTTGAGAATATAATGCATTCTCATGTTGCAAAATATCTTCACCTTCTACAATTATCCTTTTATCTTCCACTAGTAGTGTTTCAATCATATCATAGAGAAATTGTGATGATATTTGGATAAGAGTAAATACAATATTATTATATTTAGATGGTAGACTATTCAATAGAATATATTTTTCATCTAGATCTTATACATTAGTTTTTAACTTAGTAAGTTGCCTAATAAGAGACCTCAAATTGTTTACATGGCTGGATATAGTAATCCCATCATCCATTTTGAATCTATATAACTACAATTTCAGTGAAAATTTGGCATTTACCACTTTTACACCAAATAGGGTGTTCAGTGTATTCCAAATTTCCTTGGATGATTTTTATAAATCCACATAATGTAACTCAGAATCAAAAAGTGAAAGGCTAATAATATATTTCACTTTGTCATCTCTTGTTTTCCACTCCAATAATTTATTTGCATCAATGGATTATTTCTCATCTCCATTTACAATACGCCATAGTTTTTTATGCATCAATTGCATTTATATTTTAGCCTTACACGTATTAAAGTTTAAACCAAAATATTTCTCTATGGGAATTTGAATTTACATCTTGAAATAAATAAATTTAGATCAATCTATAAAATGAACAAACTACCAAGATTAAAATGTTGTAGCCTTGGTTGTGTTCTTTTTTGCAGATTGTTAAATGCTACACAGTTCATAGGTATTATGGGTGTCTATTCTCAGACTTCCACACTTTATTCTTCTATTGTGCTTCTACTGGATAGTTTGGAACAATTTTTGGGAGATGAGCTTCGATGATCCATAGCAAATGTAGATATAATAGAGTCAATAAAAATCAAATTTGATCAAAATAAAGCCATCATTGAAGAAAATCAGGTCCAAATGAATGACATCTAATGTAAAGTTTGATGGAAGATTTGTACACTGATGGAAATAACCTTGACAATGGTCTAATCAATTATTCATAAATATATATGGTGAATTCTCATATGGATGCATAAATATCAAAGTAGGTAGGTTGCATATGAAAATGTACAGATCATAATAGATTTTTTGATGCAAATATGACTACACGTTGATTCATTTTAAAATATTTACTTTTTCCCATTGCATTATTGTTGCATGGGTTTTAATGATTGTTATAGGTCATGATCTAAATGATGATAAACTCCCTTCTATAGGTCATCAATTTTTATATAGGCATCACATCTTGGTTATTTTTATGCTCTGCTCTCCCAGGCTTCATGACTACTCTGATACCAAATGAAGGAATAGAATATGAATGCAGTCAATTAAAATTATTATTGAATAATAATAGGATTTTATATATAATGATTAACATTTACCAAACTTGTAACTAATCACCTAGCTGCTAAGTACTTATATAACATATTGCACCTAATCTACCATCTAAACATCTAATCAATGTTATATAATTGATCACCAAACTACATAGTTAAGCTAACTAGACAATGTAATATGTAATTTATGCCAACACTATGTGGTTCCTCTCAGGATTTAAATGAATCATGTCTTTGAATCCCAAGCTGCATTATTGGGTATTGAGCTCATAGTAAATCTTGGTTTGGAGTATCTCTAGTTTGAGGGTGATTCAATGAATATTATAAATTACTTAAAAGGCCTGACTCAATCATCTTGGAATATTTATAGGATTATTAATGATGCCAAAAGTCTGAAGTCCCAATTCAAAGGGGTGATAATAACACATGTGTATAGACAAGGTAACAAGAATACCAATAAACTGGCTAATATAGGGGTTCATAAAATCTCCTTTGCTAGTTGGCAAGATAATAATTTCTTCACCGAAATCATTCCCTTTATTGATTTAGATAAAGGACACCCTACTCTTTAAAATTATGGTCTTATTAATTATGTTTCAAATCCATATTAAGAGATTAGATGTTAATACATGTAAGGAAATCATAAATTGGTCCTTTCTCAAGGCCTTGCATACTTAGCTCAATTTGGCCTCCCTCAATAATAATTTGTTTGGCTCCATTTCCAATATGCATTTTGGTTTTAAGGGTTCAAATCAATAAGTTTATAGAATAAGCTCACAAAAACACACTATGGGTGGTGATCATGATGGATTCAAACCCATATCTTGCAAGGACATCAAGGAATATGAATATGTCTAGCACAAGATGGTTAAACAAGGTCTGACATCTTTCATAGAGTGACTGGTAAGACATGATACCAAGCTATCAAAGGATTTCACTTGAGGGTGGAAGGATAGGGAAATTCGAATGCATGGGTTAGTAATTATAATAACTAAGGAGCTTATTGGGGAGATAATAGGCATGGACTATTTAGGGTTTGAATCTTTTAAGGATAAAAAGAGGAAGGATGAACTCATCAACATTTTCTTTAGTAAGGAGAAGAAGAAACCCAAGGTTGTGCCCTAGAAAGGGTTTGTGAGGATTGACCTACTGATAAAGTACTCTGATGTTTGTCTATAGATCATGCATTATATCACATTAGAGGGTAAACACACTTTAATATTTTCTCACCACTTTATCTTGCTTAATCACTTCAAGGGGCATACTATCAATCTTCTTTTTTTCTTTTTAAAATCCCTAAAAGCTACAGTTATGAATTTCAAGTGCAATCCATTGGTAGATATTATCCACCAAGGGTTCATATTGTTATTGGTTAAGAGATGGGAACCATTATGGTCAAAAATTGTCATGGAGCTAATTAATTTCCCTAGTGAATAAGAAGAATCTAACAAGAAAGAGGATTTTTTCATGGAGTCCAAGTTTGATAAATATGGGAAGAATCATAGTAAAGGAGGTAGAGTTGAGTTGTCACAGGAAGATTCCAAAGTGAGAGGAAAGGACAAGGGCATTCCTATATATGTGTATCCCATTACTAGTAGAGGCTTAAGTGTTATACATCCCAAGAATAAAGAAGAAATTGAGAAATCACTTGATAAGCTTTTCACCAAAATTTTGATCTAGAAATTGCTTTGTAATGAAATTATGAATGAAGTCAACAACCTTAAAGGGATTTTGGCTCATGGGATGGAAGAAATGAATTTTAGAAAAGAATATTTAGGCTTCAATGTGCTCACTTCATAAGGCAACAACACCTCTCATAGAAATAGAGTGAAGGATAATAGTAAGGAGTCCAAAAAAGAGGAGGAATCTAATATTACTAGTCTAAAGTGCAAGAGGCAGGGTGAGGAAAAAGATCAATCTATTAGGAACCACACTAGAGGAAAAATGAGCAATAAAGAGGAAAGTCTCGAGGCCAAGAAATTGTTCATATATTCTGAATCTTATTAGTTGGCACTTCTCTATTCTATTTTATCTGTCTTAGGTTTTTTTGTTGAAACTTAATGTCTTTTAGGCAGCAGGGGTTTTTCTTGTTAGGTCCCTATTTTGTTCCTTTTTATTTTGTTTTTTTTTCATTATTATATTCTAAATTCCCTTTTTATGGATACGGGGCCCTCTTAACCCAATTTTTAACCTATCTAATAAAAAATATTGATTTTTTATGTCGTAAATAAAGCCTTGATAAGTTTATGAAATGGGTAATAGAGATAGAAATTTAATTTGAAGATGATAATGTTATGGACCCTATGAGGGTAAATACTACAAGTAAGAAACTATGTGGAAGTGAAATAATGTATTGGAAAGGTCTCTAAGGAGACAAGGGAATAGTAAGGAGAAGGTAAATATATAGGATCATATGGTTTCCAAGTTATTGGGTCATTTTTTGCACCCAAAATTACATTAAGAGTGGCTGAAGAAGCTTCATGTGATGAGGATTGAGAGATAAAATATAAAGAAGATTCCCATGAATGTAAATATGAAGGGGAAGTTTCCATGTGAGTAACCCAAGTCTCATTTGATAAGTAGAAAGGAGAAGGATGTGTATGTGGATAACAAGTTTTTCTTGGAAGACAAAAAGAACTTTAGGTCTCCATGAAAGAATCCCAATACTATTTTGTAAAATTGTAAGATGAAAGAGAGCTATGAGTCGCCTATAGAGGAATAAATGCTTATGCAATAGGATATGGAGGTGATATTAGTTGAAGTAGAAGAAGGAGCCCCATTACATGATGATGGTAATGAGTTTATGTATGACCATGGGTGGGAAGAATAAGAACCTTTTTTTTTTAATGAAGGCAATGTATTTCTCTTATTTATTTTGGAGGGTAGAAGGTTTGAGGATAACCAAGGAAAACTATAAGATTCTATTTATGAAACAAAATAGGTGGAAGAATAAATCAACCATGAAGAGTTTAAAGTTTTCATGAAGGAAACAATAGTGGTGGAATAATTTTAAGCCAATTCACATGAGGAAAGCATGGTTGAAGATCAACCATGTGAATGAGATGAAAATAAATATGAGAATGAGGAGAAAACAACCATGGAGGTTGTTAAAAATGGGCCTTTGGGAGTACATCATGAGGGATAAATCTATGAGATGGTTGTCAGTAGCAAATATTGGGAGAAAATAATGAGGGATAAATATATGTTCTTATGGTGTGAATAATAGATGAAGTACGTGATTGTGGTAATTCTTGATTTCATTAAAATGTTTTTTTAATATGCAGGTACATCAAATGAGATAGATATAGATATGTTGGACAATTTTCTACTAAGAGGACTAAAAGATGAAATCGGTGTTACATATGCTGCATAAAACCACATATATGTTGTAGGAGATAATATTATGAGTCAATGTTTACATTATTATAAAATGACCAAGGAGAGTGCAAGATCTTTTGTATGTGACATGGAAGAGATGAAATAAGGAGATAACAATTATCTTGGAGCGAATAAGGAGAGGATGATAAGTAAAGAGGAGTTGTTAAAAGAGTAGCTGATCACTATTTTTAGGATCAGGTAGGATGATAAAGTCTTTTAGAATCCCATTATTGAGGAGAAGAAAGATTATACTGTGAATAAGGAGGAAGCATTGATGGGGATTGTTAAGTCTCATGTTTATAAATTTATTTGTGATTGTAGTCAGTAAGCAGGTGAAGAAATAAAGAGAATGGAGGCATTCTAAGGTGAAGATTTGAAGCTAAAAGTGAAAAATTATTCACTTAAGAATGAAAGTGAGGAGGAGTAATTGATTTTCATATCAATAGAAGTAGGTAGAGAAGAAGATGATGTTGCAAAAGATATGGATATGTTTCTTAACATATCAATGTAGACAACAAGATATGAGAAGGTTAATACTATCCTTTTGGTAGTACTAGAGTCTATGCATTATCATTTAGATGCCCAAATTATTTTGAGTCTACGATAATAAGATTGGTGATAATAGATAAATGTAATATAGTAGCCATGAGAAAATATGAGCTATAAATAGAGAATAGTGATCCAATAGTAGGTTGGATATTAAGTACCCAAATCCAAGAAGGATTTATGAGGAAGAGGTTGATTTTAGTGGGTTTAATCTTATAATGGAGAGTAAGATGCAAGATCAAACATCTTAGTGGATCTAGTTAGATGAAGGTGGGTTTCATCCCATAATAATATGTAGTGTGGAAAAGATGAGCCTTTAACGGATGAGGACAGACTATGGTGGGTTTAACCCAACAAAGTAAGGAGACTATGGTGGATCTAACCCCACAAAAGGAAGAGTGAGGAGAGATAATAAAAGAGAAAAATAAGAGCATAGGTAAGAATAAGTGTTATGTACCTAGGGATATGATATATGGGTTGATGGAGATGCCGACATGTGGCACACATCCCCTTAGTTATATGGGTACAATATATTAGGATAATAGAGTAACTTGTGGAAGTAGTACATTGGGTAATGGTCAGCCTACATTGTATTAGGAGGTTACCCATCCATGGGTTAGATAGATGTATATATATAGGAGATGAATATCATGGTAAACATATCAAGTAAGCATTGAGTCTTCTATTGTAAGAGGCTATTGGAGGTTGTCCCCTCGAAGAGACATTGTGGAGTTATTCCTTCCTAAAGGATTATTATATGGTGTTTCCCTACCTTAAGGGTATTTTTGCATATATTGAATAATCAATTTCTTATCAAGTGGTATTAGAGCTTCGATTTGGGCAATTTGTGGAGCGAAACCCTAGTTTTTTTTGAATCATCAATAACTTTTGATTGGTTTTGAATTTTTCCACAAATGTTTTATTGGATATGGATAATATTTCAAATGATTCACAATAAAAAAATAGAGATTTTTTGTTTCGTTTTGAGGGAGTTATTGCTATTTTAGGGTTTATAATAATTTTGCTATATCTTCCGAAATATAGGGAACTTTTATTCAAAAATTTTACTAGAGATGTAAGCAGATATAATAGAATCACAGTAAAAATTTCAGAAATTTTTGAGTTGTTTGAAGTGATTTGTTGTGATTTTATGGATCAGTTTTGACATTTTAGGGTTTCATGAACCTTAATTTTTTTGTGGATCATGGAGTTGCAAAAATTTTCAAGGGAAGATGATATTGATTCTAGAGAATGGTTGATCCTTTTGGAGAATAATTTTACAAAAAAATTTGGGCAAAGATGATTACTTCCTTTTTTGTTTGGGCCTGCACTACATTGGTTGGATCAATTGAGCTGTACAGAAAGGTTTTCTTCATGGACAAAAATGGAACAGATCTTTTTAGATCATTGGGCTATAAAACAAGAAGTAGAAAAAGAAGAAGTAGTAGAAGTAGAAAAAGAAGAAGAAGAAGAAGAAGAAATAGAAGAATCAATAGAAGAACAATAAGAAGAAGAAGTAGAAGAAGCAGATAAAGAAGAAGTAGAAGAAGAAGCAGAAAAAGAAGAAGAAGAAATAGAAGAATCAGTAGAAGAACAAGAAAAAGAAGAAGAAGAATTGGATAATATAGGTTTAAATTATTTGGCTCCAAAGAAATCTGAGTCAAATTTTTAAATTTCATGGATGCATTCAAAAGAAAAGAGTTATTGTGTCCATAAACCCTACCAGTAAGTATAACTTCATCAACATGAATGTGTCCAAGCATCTACATGTTCAAACAAAGAATATCAAGGAGGTTAAAGTAGATGGTAAGAATATTTCAATGTTTTAAGATATAAAGCTCATTATGGAAAAATATGTTTTGCATTCAGATTTGTATGCTTTGGATATGGATGATGTGGATATAGTTCTTGGATATCCATGGTTAGAGACTTTGGGAACAATGAATATTAATGTTCAAAAAAAGTTTATGAAGTTTTGGTATAGGAAAAAGAAGATCACTTTACAAGATATCATAGTGAAAAAGGCACCAATAATAATCTAGGTAGATCATGAGGATGAGATTGAAATAGGTGATGAAGATCATGATGAAGATTCAAATGATAGAGATAAAGACACACTACAAATGAACACTTCATCTACTCAAGAGACAAAGAAGGATAAGGTGGAAGAGGTAGAAGTAAAGGTGGATAATGTCAAAGTATTGGAAAAGGTTGAGGTATATAGACACCCACATCATCATGAGAGAAAACAATCATGGAACCATGTGAGGAAGTGCCATAACAACAATCATTTTGTCTATACAGGAAATCAAATTTCCAATCATTTTGGATATGCATGGAATCCAAAGAAAAAATACTCTAGCACATGGAATGAATGGGGAAATCACTATGACTATGCATAGAAGAATACCTACTATGGTCATGGTTGGAATTAGAGTAGTGCAGTGGAATATGGTACATGGAATAAAAAGAGGAATAATTATGCTTGGACACCAAAGCAATCTAATTATGATCATGAATGAAATCAAAGGAGCACAATGGAATTTGGAAACAAGCTTGGAGAGCTATCACCTGCCAAGATCACATATGGATGGCTAGATGATTGAGATTGGAGACAACTGTGCAATGATTTGAAGCACACTCGTTATTTGGTTTCTTCATATGTTTGGGGATGAAACATGTCAAGGAGGGAAGTAATGTTATGTACCTAGGGATATGATATATGGGTTGATGGAGATGTCGACATGTGGCACACATCCCCTTAGTTAGTTATATGGGTACAATATATTAGGATAATAGAGTAACTTGTGGAAGTAGTGCATTGGGTAATGGTCAGCCTACATTGGATTAGGAGGTTACCCATCCATGGGTTAGATAGATGTATATATATAGGAGATGAATATCATGGTAAATATAACAAGTAAGCATTGAGTCTTCTATTGTAAGAGGCTATTGGAGGTTGTCCCCTCGAAGAGACATTGTGGAGTTATTCCTTCCTAAAGGAGTATTATATGGTGTTTCCCTACCTTAAAGGTATTTCTGCATATATTGAATAATCAAGTTCTTATCAATAAGAGAATTAAATTGAAACTATCAAGAGGGAACTAGAAATGGAGGAACAAGTGCAACAATCAAATAAAGTACTTAGTGTATTGGAAGGGAATTCTATGGCCACTATAATTCATGATCAGAAGAGTGAGTTTTCCACTTATTTCATCTATGTGAGCAATATTTCACATTTTTTAAAATTTGGGTGTTTGATGTAAGAGCATCCAAGGGTTCGTGCAATCTCACATCAATAAAAAATATAGTGCGGTGTGTTTGTTTAGGTTTTTAGTTTATGTCTTCATTTGTGTGATCGTGTTAACCTCTTAGATTGATGTTGGAAAAATATTCCTTTTTCATGGGAAAATTGCATAGATATTTTGAGTGTCAAGTCACATACACTTTTTGAAAATGGTTCTTCAAATTGAACAAGAAATAGATGATGAAATTTTGAGGTTGCATATGACACTTCAAACATCTATACCAAGTTTTAAACTATTTTGATTTACCACATAAATCTACCAAATATTACACTTAATAGGATGTATATTTATTTGTAGTAATAATTTGTAAATAAGTAGAAGATTAGACTTGGTGGGTTCATAGAACCTAATACTTAAAACATATAGACAAAATTTTAGATCATTTAGAGTTACTATGGATGTGTACCAAATGATTTTTTTAGAAAACTTGGTAAATTATTCTTGACCTTATGGAATAAATCAGTTAAGAATTAGTCTACCAAATATGGATTGGTGATAGAAACTATGACTCAATTGGATAAGTAAGGTAAATGTATGATAGTTTTTTAAACTATCATTCAATTATAAAATTCATATGTCTAGTCTGTAGATGGTTCATTACCTTATGAAAGAGATTCATTAAGATTTGGTTTACCACATTTTTATGGGTGAAATAAAATGTATCCTAAAGGTGTGTTCTATATTTTATCTCAATTGGATAAGTGCCAACAAATTTATAACATTTTTTGTAATTATATTTCAGCCAAAAAATGCATCTATCTAGTCTAAAGATGGTTCATTACCTTACAAAAGAGATGTGGTAATAATTAGGTTATAATTTTTGAGGTTGATGTAAAATTTATTTATGTTTCAAACTTTAGATCAATTGGATAAACTATGGTAAAGTTTTGGTAATTTTAGTAACTATCATCAACCTAAAATGTCATATGTGTAGTATGTGACACTTGGAAAGATTATTTTTACCTTTGGTGACCTCATGTAAGATTTATATGGTGAAATTTTAATATATGATATTAAATTTTGTCTTAAATTTATGTGTCAAATTTCATATAAATTTGATTAATGATGGTGAAGTTATGATAGTTTTGGTAACTGTCATTTGGCTTGAAATTTCCACCTATGTACATGGGAGTTATTACTGATAGCTTTGTGTTTAATTGAAAAAAACTAAAAATATAAAACTATTGAAATTTATTTTGAGGTTAGGCAAGTTGAAGATACATCCTATAGATCTAGGGTTGAAAATATGAATATTGTATTGAATCTGTGTGTGTGTGTGTGTGTGTGTGTGTGTGTGTGTGTGTGTGTGTGTGTGTGTGTGTGTGTGAGAGAGAGAGAGAGAGAGAGAGAGAGAGAGAGAGAGAGAGAGAGAGAGAGAGAGAGAGAGAGAGAGAGAGAGAGAGAGAGAGAGAGAGAGAGAGAGAGAGAGAAGTTGTGAATGAGTAGAATTTTCAAGGAACATAACACAAAGTTGTATTAGTTCAAGAGGAACTATATGAGATTATATATTTTTTTATTTATTTAATAACCTTGTATATGTTTTTTTTTTTTTTTGTGTGTGTGTGATTGAGAGTGTGAGTGTATTCTATATGGGAATTTATAGTTGAATAACAAACTTGTTTTAGGATATTAATACAGTATGGATTAGTATGAACATTAGGCTATGCCAAAATAAGACTTAATTTGTTATAGGATAAGATAATAGGAGAAGAATTAGTGTTTGTTTCTTCATTTGATGTAAATGATTCCTTTTACTTATATTATAAAATTGAAAACATATGTTACATTTAGATAGAATTGATAACAATTAATTTGTAGAAGGTTTATATTTTGTGTACTATTCTAGAACATCCTTAAGGTTTGTTGTCTTATTTTAGTTTGAATAATTAAGTATAGTAATAGTAGTATGTTGGCATATTCTATGTAAGTTAAATCTATAGATAACTCTTAGTTTAATGCAT
Source organism: Torreya grandis (assembly GCA_037957365.1). NCBI lineage: Eukaryota > Viridiplantae > Streptophyta > Pinopsida > Cupressales > Taxaceae > Torreya > Torreya grandis. The sequence continues at coordinate 1,016,787 of JARHVA010000106.1, read as the reverse complement.
CATGCAAGAAGGATAACCCCTAATTTGATTTACTTGTGTTATAAATGTTATGTGAACAAAGAAAGTGTGATAATAATATTGCAATGTCCATCATAAATAACATGCATTTAATGACCTATTTGGACAATTAATTATGGTAAAAAACACATATTCTATTATAAGGAGACTAAAATGGATAGTGTTGGTCACTTGAATCATTTAAGATTAAAGGAACTAACTATATATGACATTATATGAGGACCATGATTTGATTATAATTATTATATAGGGTATTATGCCCCTAATTTTGTGTAAGAATTAAAAAAATTGTTTTAACACTTAAACCCTAACTTATTCAAAATAAAGCTTCAATAATATGACCCTCTATAGTAGCTTCTAACTCTAAGACCATTATTTGAATATCTGTTTAGAGCATATAGTATAAGTGTATGGCTTATCCCTATTATATGAATTAGTCTTAAAAAATTAATACTCTACACAAGTCAATCATTGGATATATTTATTTTTAGAATGAATTGAATATTTCTTTAATAATTCTTAACCCTAATTCAACTCTCTTTGATATGATAAAATCTTGTAATAGATTATGTTTAATTAACATTCACCCTAAAAGGGGTAATCTTGCATGTTTACCCTCTTTTGAACTTAGTATGTTCTAGAGGTAATGCCTCACAAGGGTTGAAGTGGATAATCATAAGGTAAACTACTTAATTGTTAAAGGAATGTGATTAACCATTTAACCTAGTGAACTCTAGTCAACTCTACCTACAACTATGATAATAATGCAAGACCAACCTTGTAATTAAGTTTTTTTTAAGTTTTTGGAATTTGGTGCATGTGTACATTATTGATGTTGGAATATGAGTATCATAACCCTATAAATACTTGAATTTTGTGGGTTTGATTTTTGGGTTGTGACAATGGTATAATAACTTAGTTCTATTCTATGGAACTTATGGAAATAGATGGGTTGAACATGTTTTAGTGTTTCTTAGGATGGAAAGGACACAAGACAACAAATATAATGTTGATAATAGTGCTTTTAGTGGAAATATTGGTATAAATACAAACAATAATAGTGTTGGAAATAATGTTAATGATAATCATGACAATGGTCAAAATATTGGCTATGATTTTAGTAACCACATTGTAAATGAAAACATTATAAATAATACAAATGGTAACAACCATGTTGGTGTTAATTCCAATAATGATGATGTTGATAAAAATGTTGGTGATAATGTTATGTTGAATGACATTTCAAGTGTGTTTCACAACATATAAGTCTAATTAGAAGCATACATCCAAAGGTTGACCAATATTAAAAACTTACAGGTAGGTGGTGAGCATGAGGAGATTACAAGGGGATGAGAAAAGGGGTGTGTAATCAACTAAAAGTGACACTAAATTGCTAAGATTGATCATTGAGACCACTTATCCATAGCTTATCCCTACACCTGTCATAAGGGTTGTTTTCACACTTATCCAACCTTCGTGTGGGGCACAAGCATCTTTATTCATCCTTAAAGTAGTCTTAGACCCTCATTCTTACATCTTATCCCTTTATTCCTTAGGTCTTACCAACTGGACACTAGCACCACATGGCACTAGTGTCCCAATATTGGCATTACTATCCTTTCCCTCCTTTTTTCATAAACATATATCTTTTAAACTCTTAGACCTCCTAGGGTCAACCTAGACCCATTTTAGCACCCGCATAAGCACCATAATAGTATATATACACAAATTTTATCCCTCTAACCACTAGATGGAAATTAGATGCAAATTACATATGTAAACTCAGAACAAGTTATGCATAATTAAGATTATCAATCCCTATTATGCCCTAATTCTACATGCTACCATATACACTATTCCTAAGCTTAGATTACTCAGATTTATTATCTCAATCACATTCAAAGCACTCAAGTCAACCATCATACTATCTTAGCTTACACTTGTACCATAAATTAAGTGTGGATAACTACATCAAGCTTGATCCCTCTTCAAACTATTAGTATATAGGCAACTCTCATCATAGCATGGTGTTGAGGATGTCTAACCTACCCTAGTAATAAACACACTTTTTTTTATTTTATCAACCAGATTACCTAACAACATGAAGGATTAGGTTTTTTTCATAAAATCATTCAAAATAGGCCATCTAGAGGGTTTTAGACCTCATGCACGTAAGAACAGGACTTACAAATCTAGACAGTAGTCATACATAAAGGAAACTACCACCAAAATAGGGATACTAGTGCCACATGGTGCTACTATATAATTAGGTCACTACCATCTAGGATGGGATTTATAACTTTGATATTACTTGTGACAGATAAACCAACCTCTACCTTGGTTTTAATCCTCTAGATCACTTGTCTCAGTTATTTTCTAGGTAAGTTCTTATTTGAATTATTTATTTCTATTTTTCAAAAATTTAAATTTAATAAAATTTAAAAAAAATTAATGGTTGTATTTATTGCATATTTCTACCCTAATTGACTATACTCATTCATTTTATACATGTGCTCATCCTTGTGTGTGCTTTCTTGATTATGTATGTGGTCAAATTCACACTACTTTAGCTTAGATTCATACTAGTTTGCTTAGATTTGGGGCATCATGTGTGGCATGACCATTCCAATTTATAATTCAAATACTCAGATATGTATATATTATTACAACCTAATCTAGAATCCATATTCTCAAATATCAAATTTAGGGGATTGTGCACAACACATTATTTCCATTTTATCACTTACACACTAGTTGATCAAATGGAGTGATAAATTACATGTAATTATCTATGATGTATACATTAGACATCATATTCTAAGTTGGACACCAATTTCATACCTTAATCCATATGTAGTGGTTGGTATTCTAGAGTGACCCAGAGCCACAAAATATATCCTAGTGGTTGCAGTGTTGACATCTCTAGTTGGATATCCCTAGTTAGACATTTTCAATTACATCACATAATTTTAATTTTATATGCATATACTACACATGCATAATTAATGATGGCATCATAGTCTACTTTATTTATTGAACCATGTACATGAGAGGGTTAGACACACCATCTGTCCAATCCATGATATTTACAGGTCATGATCCACCAATCAGGGGTGGGTAATGATGGAGTTAAAACTAGATTGAGTTCTTGAGCCACCCACACATGATAATTAAGTAATCCTTTAGCTCAGTCCAAGATATTCACTGATTGATCACTATATACACACATAGACACGTTGTCACTAGTTGCATACATTGGTTTGCATACCCAGTCAGGTGTATTCATTCATTTCCTCTCTCTTATCCCTTTACTTAATTTTACTCAGATTTGCTTCTTTACTTAATTTTTTCTTGATTTTGATATTTCTTAGCTAAGGAATAATTTATGCACATTTCACTTGAAGGACACACAATGGAGCATGCTTCACATAATTAGATCTATACTCATGGGCTTCACCTCTTAGGTATGTCCAGGTATGCTTATTTTTCCTTTATCCTAGTCATTTCACTTTGCTACAATTTAAAAATAAATGGGGGTCAAATGTAATCACCAAAAGTGAGGCTTGAGTGCTAAGAGTGTTACTTGAGACCACCTATCCCTATATTATCCCTAAACCTATCCTAAGGCCTATTTCCACACTTATCCAACCTTTGTGTGGGCCATAAGAATCCCTAGTCTCCCTAAAGTAGTCTCATACTATCATTATTGCATATCGGCCCTTCATGCATTAGGTCTTACCACGTGAACACTAGTTCCATAATATGGATAGTAACACCACATGGCACTAGTGTCCTAATATTAGTGACAATGTCTTTTCCCTCCTTTCAAAAATGGATATCTTTTCAAATATTAGACCTATTAGGGTCATACTAAACATTGTTTATCACACACACAAGCACCAAAATAGTATATATATACATGAATTTTTAGCCCTCTAACCACTAGATGAAAATAAAATATAAAATACATATGAAAACTCAAAACAAGTTGTGCATAATTAAAGGTTATCAATCCCTATTCTACCCTACTTTTGCATACTACCATCTAAAATATTTAAGCATAGATTACTTAAATTTCTAGTCTCAATAATATTCAAAGCACTCAATTCAATTATCATATTATCTTCACTTGTACTTACACCAACACTTAGGTGGAGAGAATTACATCAGACTTGATCCCTCTTTAGAGTATTGGTATGTAGGCAACTCTCTACATAGTGGGGTGTTGATGATGTCCAACCTAGCCTATTGAAAAACACACTTTTTTACTTGTATCTACCGAATGCCCTAGTAACATGGAGGATTAGAGCTTGCTCATAAAATTGGTCAAAATAGTCCATCTACAAGGTTTCAAACCTCATGCACATAGGAATAGGACTTACATATTTAGACACAGGTGCACCCAAAAGCTCAAAACAATCTTGTACAGAGGACACTACCTCTAAAATAGGGACACTAGCACCACATATCACTACTATCCAATTAGGGAGCTACTATCTAGGAGGAGTTTTAACACCTAAATCCTACTTATGACACTCAAACTAGATTTTACCTCAGTTTTAAGCCTCTAGATCATCCATCTTCATCATTTTCAGCTAAGTTCTTATTTAAATTAATTATTGATATTTTTAGAAAAGCCAAATTTAGTCAATTCTATAACAAATCAGTGGCTATATTTATTGTATATTTTTACCTTGATTTGTTATACTCAACCCTTTAACAACATAATATTTACATTTATCTAATTTTTAAAAGGTTAAAACAGGGTGAAAACCCAAGGCAACATGATTTTTTGAATCCCATCATTAAGTAGCTTAAGAACTCTTGCATCCTACCTATTCTAGTGACGAATCTAGAGATTTTGTTGAGGCATGGGTTGTGAATTTGTAAAAATATTTCACCTTGCATAATATGGGCTCCAATATCAAGTATCATATAGGAGCTTACCATTTTGTGGGTGTTTTTGCATTATGGTGGAGCCACCTATGTGATCTCATGAGATATGACCCAATGGCCCTCTTCTAAGAGACATTTGAGATGTAATTTAGGAAAAGGTACCTAAATATAAACTATAAGGAACAAATGTTTAGAAAGTTATAATTGTTGAAGCAAGGAACTATGATTATTCTATAATATGAGAACAACTTTCTCAAACTCTTGCATTATGTAAATTACATACATGATGAGGAGATAAGGGTGGAAAAATTCAAGATAGGCTCATGTTAGGTTTTGATACATAATTTAAACATGACAAACCCTCACACATTGGTTGTTACTATTGAATATTCACATTGTGTAGAGTAAAAATAAAATTTTGGTTAGAAGGCAAGACAAGAGTACCAAAATAATAGAATTCAACCTAAGTCTAAGGCATCAATCCATCCTATGAGTAAGAACTTTAATAAATTTGATCAGAATAATTTTTTTGTGAGAAACAATAATAGTTATGGAATATTCTAGAATATAAAGAGAGGTTCCAAGCCTCAAAAGTTTTTAAAGTAAAATAATGGGAACCATAATTAACATCACAAAAACTTCTATGAACTAGCTACTAGAACCAATATAGTGCCTTTGCCTTCACAAAAAAAATATAAAATGTGGTGATAATCATTACTAGAAGGATTATCATTAGTTACTGATAAATTAACCAACAAATCATTGTGAATATGTTACTATTGGTAATAGAAACCTAGACCTATAATCTACTCCAATAGAGACTAAAGGTATAGTTTCTTATTTTTCATTAGATATTTTAATATATTCTAGTGTAACTGATAGTTTTATGTCACTTTCAATTTATTTTAAGTTAAAAAATGAACCCATTTTAGAGAAGTATGGGAGGTAGAGTTTGGCATAGGGGAAAGAATGGTTGTTTTGGAATGCATGGAGTAAAGTAAACTAGATTTTGGATTCTTTAAGACTCAAGTAAACTTGTTTTTATCACCATTGGAGTCTTATGACCTGATTTTAGGCATGTAATAGTTATAACAACATCAAGCCAAGCTTGATTATTTTAGTAAAAAGGTGTAATGTATTTATTATGGTTGAAATAATTTGAAGATATAGGGTATCATGAGGCCTAGATCTAAAAATATTATTTCAGCATTGCAACTAAAAATAAGTGGGTTGTAAACTTTTTTTATGCCATTAAATGAACTTTCTGAGGAAAGTGAACCTGCTCTACAGGACTACCTAGTATTGAGAGAATTTGAAGGTGTATTTCCCAAAGAGATTATAAGTTTGCCTCATCTAAGGAAGTTTTATTTTTATATTGATATAGTACCAGGATATACATATGCATCCAAGGCCCCATATAGGATAAATTTGGCATATCTACAGGAGTTCAAAGTGCAATTGCAAGAGTTGATGGGAAAGGGCTTAATTAGGCCAAGGTTATCATCCTAGAAATATTCAGTTATCTTCATCAATAATAAGGATGGAACCTTGAGACTTTGCATTGAATATAGAATGCTAAATAAATTAATTACAAAAAACAAGTATCATATTCCTAGAATTGATGTTCTTATCGATTAAATGAAGGGTGAAGTTGTGTTTTCCAAGATAAATATTCGATCAATGTATCACCAAGTCTACATCAAAGAGGAAAATGTGCATAATACAACATTTAGAATAAGGTATGGTCATTATGAATTTATTGTCATGCCTTTTACATTAATAAATTCCCATGTTGATTTTATGAACTTGATGAACAGTGTATTCAAGAATTTATTAAATTATTTTGTGTTGGTATTTTTGGGTGACATCTTAGTTTACTATAAGAATTAAATAAATCTCGATAAACACCTACTCATGGTCTTGCAAAGGCTAAGACAACATAAACCATTTGGTGAATTTTCTAAGTGCTCTTTCTACCAAAGTAAAATTCATTACTTAGGGCATGTTGTCTGTAAAGGTCTTTCATTAGACCCTACAAAATTTAACAAAATTAAGGAGTGGTCTAATCCTATGAATGTGTATGGAGTGTGTATATGCATGGGTTTAGATGGGTATTATAGAATATTTGTTAAAGACTTCTCAAGAATTACTAACCCCATCACCTATTTTCAAAAAAATGGGAAGAAGTTTGTGTGGACTCTTCAATGTGAGAAATCCTTCTAAATGTTGAAATAACTATTAACTTATTCTCATATATTTGTAATTCCATACCCTAATGAAAACCTCTAAATCTAGGCTGATGTTGTAGTGTTCAATAAGGGTAAATTATGAGCATCACAACCTTGTTCATTTATTTTCTCAAAATGAATTAAATGTGAGATAACATAGATGGTTATAATTTATCAAATATTTTGATATTGATATTTCTTGTGTCAAATGAAATTATAATAGAGTGGTTGATGCTCTTAGTAGAATAACCTATATTACTACAATTTCAGTTTTAAATTCAAAATTCAAAGATTATGTTTTGAACCAACAGCTAACATATCTCGAATGCAGAAACATTTGTACTAAATTAACTACATAATTAATTACTAAATCTTATGTTGAATATTATATGGACTCAAATGAACTTCTAAGGTATCAAGGCAAAATTTATGTTCCTGGTTATATAAATTTAATGGAATGAGTGTTAGAAGAAGTGCATATTATGCTCATCCATGTGTCACTAAAATGACACATGAAATGAAAAGGTTCTATTTTTGGAATGGGTTAAAGAAATATATATCTAATTTCATATAAACACGTTTGGAATGTTAGCATGTCAAATCTGAACACTACCATCTAAGAGTCTTATTGTACCCTCATGTAAATTCTAGAAATAAAGTGGCCAATGATTTCAATGGACTTTATCTTGGGACTGCCTAAGTCTTGAGGTAGGCATGACATAATTATGGTTTTATTTGATAAACATAAAATAAATTTAAAAAAAAAAAAAAATCACTTTATTATAGGTAATCTTACTTATGACACCTCGACTCTTGTTAAAATATTTTTGAAGGAAATTGTCCACCTTCATGGAGTCCAAGGTGTTATTATCTCAAATAGAGATAAATTTTTTACTTCAATGTTATATCAAACCTTAATTAATACATTTGTAAAAAATCTAAGCTTTGATTTAACTTATCATCCAAAAATATATGGCCAAACTAAGAGGCTAAACCAATTTTTAGAACATATGTTGAGGATGTATGTCATGGATCAACAACATAAATGGGATAATTACCTTCATTTTTTTGAATTCACTTAAAATAAAACATACCCTTTTGTTATTAATATGGCACATTTTGAGGCATTTTATGGGTAAAAGTATATGACTTCCCTTAGTTGGGATGGTTTATAAAATTGACTGGTTGAAGATCCTAAAACTTTATAAGAATATGATGAACAAATGGGTCTTATTTGTCAAAGGTTAAAAGTTGAATTTGATATTAAAAAGATCTATGTTGATTTAAAAATGTCACCAAGAGAGTTTTGAGTAATGGATAAATTAATTTTTAGGGTTACAACTCAAAAAATTCATAAATTTTGGTAAGGCATCCAAACTAGCTTCACGCTTTTTTGGTCTATTTCACATTATGGAAAACATCAACCATGTTGCTTACCACCTATATCTTCCTCCTTCTATTTATAAAATACATGATGTGTTTCATGTGGATTTATTTAATAAATATGTATCTGATTTATCTCATGTTTTGGATTCAAATAATATTTACGTGATGAATGAAGAGATGATCCAGCTCGACCCAATCAGGATCTTGGCCCATCACAACATTAATTTATGATATAGGAACATTAATTAAGTGTTGGTCTAATAAGATCAACTGAGTGAGACAACTACTACTCAGTAAGATGAAAATATTCTTAGGAAGCACTAACATCACCTTTTTATTTAAGCCCTGATATGGCACCTCCTTTTAGGGGGTGTATGTTGTATCCTGCTTGGACAGACCTTGAATAATGAATTTGTTGTACTATTTAAATAAGTAATTTTTTTATTATGATACTTTACATATGTTCAAAGTTGTATTCACTTTATGAGGTTATAATTCATTATTTCAATCCATATTATAATTGGCTATATTTCATATAATATTTGATTTTGTTGATGATTATATAGATTTGGTACTACTAATGTCATTCTATGATTTTAGGTAATACTCAACTGACTGAGATAGGTTTGGGGCTGAAAGACTTCATTGGATGGTTGCATTAGTGTTATACAAGTAAATGAGCATAATTAAAAGTGAAGAGATCAATTTTTTTATTCCATTCCCTTTTGTGATGTCTTAGATTATGTAAATTAATGTTTTGCATAATCATTATCTTTGTTTATTTAGTGGTTTTCATTAGCTTATAGCCAATTTTGCTCGCTATGATTGTTTGAATAATTATATCTTTAGTAGGCTAGTTTGGTTGCTAACCAAGTAGCACAAGCTTGCTTACAAGAATCACAAAGCATCATCAGATGCCTTGAGCCTTGTTGAGGCATTGAGCATATTATATTTCATAAGGTTGATGTAATTTGTATGTAATTAGAATTGCATGATGTACATGTGAATTAACAATTTTGAGAATATTGGAGTCTTATTCCTAATTTAGTTAAAAGGTTTAAGTAGTAAAATCAGTAAATAAATATGCAATAATCAAACTACTAATTTATGTAATTTGATTTTAATTTTAACTTTTCTAAAAATACTAATAAGGGAAAGAAAACAAGAGTTAGTTGGAAACTTACTATTATGATTGAGATAGAAGATAGAATTCACTGTGCAGGTCTGAGACACTATCATAAATCAAGATATGGCCTTCAATTTATGATTAGATAGGAGCACAAAAAATAAGACACCCTAGGCTTTGATGCTATAGTCCACTTTTACCACTATTGTCTAGGAGACCTGAGCTTTTTGGGTTTTGTTCATTGTGTCTGTGACACCCTACTTGTGAAATTTTGACTGTTGGATGTTCAAATAACTCCCTATAGATTTGATTTTATCTTCAACCCCTATAATTCATTATACTTTGATCAATTTTGAGAAATATTAGGGGATTTTTGTGTGTAATATTCATTGAACATGTATCCATACCCCTTGTGTGGGCACACTACCTACATACCAATACTCTGAAGAGGGATCAATCCATATGTAGTTCTCCCACTTGATGTGATTTGTGCAATAATGTGTATGAAGATGAAAAATGCTAAATTGAGTGTGTTTTTGTTGACTAATGCCTGGTGTAAGGATTTAGATAAGCTTGTAAGTGTATTTCCTAGTTATATACAAAGAATAGGGAAGATTGCCTGAGTATTCTTGCTTGCTTAGTGATAATTTCCAACCCATTATAAATGAAATTTGAATGGTATTTTATAGGGATCTATTGGTCATGGGTCAAATTTATTCATGTTAAAACAACAAAAAGGAAGATAGGAACCGAAAGGAAATGATCATTTGGGATCAAAATGTGATTATATAGGAGAGCACCAAAAATGGAACACCCTAAGGTCTGACACTATAGTTCAAGTTGGGCGTTATAGTCCTGAGCTGACAAGACCCAAGGGGATGAATCTATCATGAAAATAGGATTTTGGCTTAGTTGGGATCAGGTCTAAAAGTCTACAAATGACTAAGAATCAGTGAAAAGGTGCTTATGAGGGTTATAAAAGCAAGCAAGAGGGACTTATGGGATGGATGTTATAAGTCACACTCAAGTTACCAATTTTCACATTTTATATGACTGCATTTCCCCCACTTTACTCTAGTGATGAAGCAAAGTGAAATACTAGGATAAAGGAAAAATAGAAACCATACCTAAACTTACCTATAAGGGTTAAGATCATGAAGTTATTGTGATGCTAGGTGTGCATAGAGAGAGCACATTGTGAAGTGTGAATCTACAAGAGAAAATAAAGAGTAGATCAGTTCTTACTAGATATAATATATCTAAAATAATAATGTATAAAGTTGGGTAAAAAAATGAGGAAGAGAAAGGAACGAATACACCTCATCGGGTATGAAAACCAATACAAAACCTATTATGATGTTGAGTGATGTTGGATGATGTTGAGTAATGCTAGATGACGTTTTACCAAGAGTAATATCATGAACAGAGATGAGTGCTCAATTCCCAAGAGTGGATCAAGAATGTAAAGGTTGGCCCTTTGGCTCCACTATTGCCTACTAAGTGAAGTTATGTGATCATGTGTATGTTGATCAATATTTGAACTATGTGTCCGATCCCTCTGAATATGTGGCTCAAGAATACAAAGGCCAGATAGTCCTTTGGCTTCATCAATGCCCCATAAAATGAAGATATAAATTGATGCCAATATAAAATGTGTATCATATGAGATGGCTCATAAATCACATGAATGGTTTGTAGTCTGAGAATGTTGGCGTGAATAGTTGAATGTATGCTAGAAACTAGGCTACTCTTGGCCACTCTTAAAAATGGAGATTAGGCTTGTATGAAAGCTTCTCTAAAACTAGGCACCAAGATTATATGAAATCCATTCTAAAATGTGGAGGTTAGACTTGTATGAAATCCACTCCAAAGTGATGCCAACCACCTAAAGATAGAATAAGGCACATAATTACTGAGAATGCTTGGGTAATTTTGAACTTAGAAAGAAAAGAAAATAACTGTGTCATGCACATTTCCCCTAATCAGTGGTGTCTAGAACATGGATTCTAATCTAGAAGTTATATAATTTACCATATCTGAAACTAGAAGTGAGATCCATCATGCCATGTATGATTCCCCCTATATTTAGATTCTCTAAGAAAAAGTGTAATAAAAATGTTGATTTTGAATTGGTCTAAATGTGCAAAATTGTAGCTGAACCTACTTTTCTACCTACTTCTATAAAATATGTTTTTTCTATTATTTGGATAAGAGTGCCAAAAATAGGACACCATAGTGTGTGGCGCTATTGTCCTTTGCTGAAATTAAAAATTATTCTAGAATCATCACTATTTTTTTAGTCTGTTCTACTTGGTTTGACCTTTGATTGCTATTCTGAGTATTCTAAAACTAATTTTTTGATTAGTAAGAGCTTTGATCGTTGTGAAAAAAACCTTATTTGGTTCCCCCTCTTTTGAGGGTAGGAATGAAGACCCTATGATGACTACCCTCATAAGAAAGAGTCCTACAAGTGTGTTATGTTGAAAATTACATTATATAACAATGGTAATTGGCAATATATCTCAAGATATAACATAGTTTATAAGGGATATTATTATATCAACAAGGGTATGCCTAGATAGATATACAAATTTAATAATATGTACAATGTATTGAATTGAAACTAGAACTGGAAGTCTGGTTAGTTGCTAGTTGTTAGTTATTAGTTGGCAAGGAGGGATGGATCATGATGTCCATCATGGCATCCAAGATAGCAAGATAATGCATGATGTGGATCATGACATTTTAATAATAAGAATCAAACAAGCAACAATCACACAAGGAAATAAGTAAGGAACATACAAGAGTGGCCAAGGGGCCTAACAAACAAAAGACATGGGCACATGTCACTCAAACTAGAAAGCAAACATACAAGGCATGTTCAAATGCCACATACACATACATTTGAAAAAAATCAAGGTTGACATGAAAGCCATAATCACATAGAAGATTATAGGCAAAGGACATTGGCAAATATCCTAAGGAACACACATGAATTGAAGTAAAGGATATTCGCAAATGTCCTAAGGCACATACAAGAGACAAAATGGGACTGAGGAATGTAATCAATCTAGCTATGCAAAGCAAGAAAATCAACCATGTAAAAATTGTAAATACAATAAAATCTAACTAATCAAAGAAAGAATTGAAAGTATGAAAGACATGTTAGTACAAGACTAGGTATATGCTCATAAATACACAAGTTATATATACTAGTGAGATGTCGATATAGTAATCTGTGTAAGCTAGTAAATAATGTATATCAACATGATAACTAGAGTCTTTGGTATAGGAATGACATAACCTGGATGGTTTAGTCATGTAGAAGATGCCCCCAATGGGTATATGTATCGATGTCTCAAATGTATAATTAGGATTCCCCTCAATGGGTAGAGTGAAGCAATCAAATAGTTATATGTCATTGCACAACTCAAAGGAGATCAATTGAAGCATGGTATTGTAGATAAATTGACAAATAATAGCATAGAATAAAAAAATATAAGTCTATCATAGCAATAGAAATGTAAATCATGGATAATGCATACAATCAAAATGTTTTTGGTGTTGTGACATATTTGAATTTTTTTGTGTTTATGATATGTTGTATTGTTTTTTGTATTTTTAAATGTTATGAGCTATGTACAATCAATCACATGAAGACTATGTAAAAGAATTTAGAAAGAAGCTATATACAATTAATCATAAGAAGATTATGTACAAGGCAAGTTGAGAAACTATGTGTTAGGAATATAGATGTAGAGAAATAATAATGAAATAAAGATGGAATTAAAATTCAAAAAACACAATAGAATAAAGACATAAATTTAACCTGATTCACCCAATATGGGCTACATCCACATAGAAACTATCAGTCTTTCTTATTATTCATTCCAACAAATAAAGTGAAAAAATATGAAATACATCCACTGCAATATCTTCTTCACTCTCTCACATTTTCTACTCAATTACAATACCCTCATATCAAAGGAGGGTCACAAATTAGGACAAAAATGCACTAACTCAATTTCTATCATTATATCTAAAACCTAATAGTAAATGGTCCAGATTAAATATGAAATTAAAATATAAAACCCCATTAGGGGTAACTCCAAAATAGGTCACCACCCCCCTAGACCCCCATGAAAAACTTAGTGGGGGGGGAGTCTCCCTCACACACCCCCTCATCAAGAACTGGGCATTAAAATAAGATCAGGCTCCACCATCCAACACTATGTACAAGTAAGCAAAAAGAAACTATGTACAAGTAATGCTAAGAAGAGATGATACTAAATGATGAGTCTCATGGAAGAGTCCTTATCATGGTGTCTTGTACCAAATAAAGGAATCATACGTGATTGTGAATCATGAGGGAATGGCTGTGAATATGACTCTAAATATTTGAATTCATAGTCAATATCTTTGAAATCATAATAACTTGTATTATTTCACTCATCATTATCATCTTAATTTTGAACAAATGGAATGTTGGTGATGAATTTTGTTGTATCTAGATATTTTCTTTTGATAAATTATGTTTGTGAATGATTTTCCTTAGGATGTTCAATAAATCCCAAACTTTGGAGACAAACATTATCAACTGTTAGAATAGGAGTAGTGATGCCTTGAGCCTGCTTGCCCAACCCTTGACTTGGATAATCAAATTATTGTAGATATTTTTTACCAAACCCATACTACTTTAAAATTTGAGTCTCATTTTGGAGAGATAAATTTTCATATTTTTCATGTTTTACATGTGCTTGTGTTACAGTTTCTTGCTCTGATTTTGCTTTTTGATCCTTTTGTTGTTCTGAGTTATGCTTTGGTAACCACTTTTGTATTGTTTCTAAATTTGACCCTTTTTGAATGTGTCCTTGTGTCACTATGGATTTCTTCACTAATTTACATTGTATAGGGTCCTGATTAGTAATTATCTATTATATATGTTTATTCAATGCCAAACATGAATCTATGTGATGCTCCTGCATTATATGATATGCATGATAATATCTTAATCTTCTTACTGGATGTAGAGAAGGTAGTTTGATCAATTTAGATTTAACCATTTCCCTTAGTACCTCACTTGAACTCTTATTTTATCTTTGCATGCTTGTTGACTCATTAGTTATAGAGTTACTTTGTTGTGATTTCTTGTTTGAATATGTAACATTACTTGCAACCAATTGATTAGGTGAAGGTGTATATATATGATTGACACTAAGGTGCCTTTGAGGTTTTTGTATTATAATATGATTTTTAAATGTTGTTATCTTTTCATTTAATAGTTGATTCTACATTTATAAATATGAAATTAACTTGCTCATATTGGTGATTTGATCCCTTTAAGTCTCACAAGTCCAAACTCTAGTTACTTTAAATTGAATGTGTAAGCACATATATCGAAGAGGATTTGAAGAAGCTATAGTTGAATGTATGCATTCGGAACAATAGAATAATTTGCCTCACCTTTTGGAGGTGTGATAGCATGGACCTGGTTAGAGAGAAAGTAGCTATCACCCTTTTTGGGGAGAGGAGGAAAAGGAAATTCTTTCCTATTCATAAGATATGACATTGAAAATTGACAGGTGGTTGTTATCATATGCAATGAATCCTCTAAGTATGTAAATATTTTATGCTTAATTGAATTACACATATTAGAGAGATAGCATGTTAAAGAAGTAATGAAATTATGCACTAATGCATAAATTGTTTTGACTTGTGATATGACATTTATAATGTGTTTAGAAAGGTAGACCTTAAAATTATTCCATATGAGGGATAACAACAAGGGATAGAGAGCGTGGAATTTTTTACTGATGCATAAAAAAATTTGACATGTGCTATGACATTTCTAATGTGTTTAGCATGATAAACTTGAAAAAAAATCCATATGAGAGATAAAAAGCATGAGTTTTTGCATGAATGCATAAGAAACTTCGGCATGTGCTATAACATTTCTAATGTGTTTGGCATGATAAAATTGAAAAAAAAATTGTATGAGAGATAGAAAGTAAGAGATGAAACCTTGTATTAAAGATAAGTAAACTTTTCTTTGAATGAGAGGTATCTTACTATGTTTAACAATGAATTTATTAATTTCATCCTATATTATGAAAAAAAGGCATGAAAAGCAAAGAATGAAGCTTTGTACTAGCATATGGTAAACATCATCATTTATTTACATGATAGGACCAAGTATGGTCCCCTTATTATTTGCTAGAAATGCAAGAAATATTTGAAAATAAGTGAGATCCATTTTTGAAATATGATTTTAGATTAAGGTGATACCTCAAGAATAAAATAGGAGATAGTAGATGCAACTAGGGATTTGAATGAAATTATTTTAAAATTACCAATGAATTTTAAAATTTGATGTAAATTTTTTATTTAAATATGTAAGTAAAAATTCAAAAAAATATTGGAAAATTCTTGATTTGAAAGAACCTAGTGTATGCAACTAGGGCTTTGGAGGAAAAATAAAACTTTGAAATTACTAAGTAATTTTAAAATTTAATTCTAATTTTTTATTTAAATATGCTAGTAAAAATTCATAAAATTACTATAAAAATATTAAGAAAATATTGGGACCTAGTATGGGCAACTAGGGTTTGAAAGAAAATTATTTTGAAATTAATATAAAATTTTAAAATTTAATGTAAATTTTTTATTTTATTATGGAGGTAAAAAATCAAAAAAATATAGGAAAAATCTGTAGGAAATTTACCCTAAGGTTTCTAAGGTTTTTATGCATAGATAAAATAAGGTTCACCAAATGATTTAAATTTTTTGAGAATATTTGAGTCTTATTCCTAATTTAGTTAAAGGGTCTGAGTAGTAAAACTAGTAAATAAATATGCAATAATTAAGATACTAATTTATATAATTTGATTTCAATTTAAAATTTTCTAAAAATAGTAATAAGGGAAAGAAAACAAGACTTAGCTAGAAACTGACTCATACAACTGAGACAGAAGCTAGAATTAACTGTGCATGACTGAGACACTATCATAAATCAAGATCTAGACTTCATTTTATGATTAAATAGAAGCACCAAAAACAAGACACCCTGGTCTTTGGTTTTATATTCCACTTCTACCAATGTTGTCTAGAAGACCTTAGCTTTTTGAGTTTTGTTCGTTATCTCTGTGAGACCCTGCCTGTGAAATTTTGATTGTTGGATATCCGTGGAAGTCCCTGTAGAGATAATTTTATCTTCAAACCCTAGAATCCATTTTGCTTTGATAAATTTTGAGAAAGAGGGGGGGTTAGTGTGTGTAATATTTATTGAATGTGTATCCATACCCCTTATGTGGGCACACTACCTGCATACCAATACTTTAAAGAGGGATCAAGCCATATGTAGTTCTCCCACTTGATGTGTTTTGTAAAATAGTGTGTATAAAGATGAAAAATGCTAAATTAAATGAGATTGAGCTTACTAGGCACTAGTGTAAGGATTTGGATAAGCTTGTCAGTGTATTGGCTAGCTGTATGCAAAGAATAGGGAAGATTGTTTGAGTAGTCTTGCTTGTATTCTTGCTTGCTTAGTGATAATTGCCAACCCTTTCTAAATAAACCATGAATGGGTTTTTATAGGGATCTATTATTCATGAGTTGAATGTATTCATGTTAGGAAAAAAATAATGAGGATAAGAATCATAAGGAAATGAGTGTTTGGGCTCAAAATGTGATTGGACAAGAGCACCAAAAATGGGACACCCTAGGGTCCAGTGCTATAGTCCAAGTTGCGCATTATAGTCCTAAGATAATGAGACTTAGGGGGATGGATCTATCATGAAAAGAGGAGTATGGATCAGTTTAGATCAAGTATATAAGGCTACATATGATTGGGAATCAGTGAAAAGATGCCTATGAGGATCATAAAAGCAAGCAGGAGGGACCTATGGGATTGATGTCACAAGTCACACTCAAGTTATCAGTTTTTTTATTTTATATGAATACAACATGAATTAATCCTAGATCAAATAAGATAGAGAAAACTTATACTTCCGATTGGGTATACACTTGTTAAAACAAAGCATGACCAATATGGTGATTTGTTAGACCCGATTAGGAGATCATTTGTTTCACTTATCATAATGTATCATGTTAGGAAGGGTTCCAAAGCCTACAGTCTAACATAATTGCACAACAACCCTAAAAGAGTCCTATGATTTGATATTTCACTTATGCTAATAAACAAGAAAGTAAACTATTCTAATAATAAGAAAAGTAAACTATTCTAGTGCACACCAAAGCTTGTGACACAATGTGAGGGGTTAGATGCAAAGCAATCAAATATGTATAAGGAACTTTAAATAAAGTAAGTATGATTAACACCCTAATACATAGAATATGAAGAGTAATATTATTTGAGCCAACACTTATGCTACTTATATATACTAAAAGAGAGGAGAACAAAGTTAGAATATACTTATCTAAATGTGAACCCGTCCTGATTCAATCTCTCCTTTGGCTAATGGGGATTTGCAAGAGTTTTTTTGTGGTTTATAAGGTCACTTTGCTAGGCCAAATCATCTAAGACCTATCCACAAGACTAGATTATCCAAAATAAGAAACCTAAGCTAAGACTCCTCAAATAGAATGGTGGAAGAGCAAATTGTGAAGAAGCATGAATGAATAATAAATCTTGAATTCATATTCTAATAATGACCAAAATGACCTTGTATATATATGAGTATCTCACCCTAAAATCATTCAGACATGTCAGTTGTGCTAGGTCAACCTATTGAACTATTGCATTCTTGGGCTTATTCCTAAAGTCTATGATAGGTTGGCCAGAAGGCTAAGAAAACAAAAGAGTGAAAGTGACCCCAAAACACACTAGGTCGACCAAGTCGACCTAGTGTATTGGACAGGTCAAAAGGGTGCTAAACAAGGAGAAGAAGGATAAAAAGAGGAAAAGACTAGAGGAATGTGAAAGGGAGGAGAAATAGCTTAAATAAAGGTTTTAGGAACTAGTTGGATTGCAAACAATGTGTAAAAAGGGACAAAAATCCTATGAAGCACCAAAGGTCTACCCACTTCTTTCCTGGTACACCTGTTAAGGCATACACTTAGAGAGATTGAGTCACGATAGGTTACTACAAGATGTAAAGCTCAGTATTTGATAAAATTTAAAATTATTATGTGTATACATATGCCCCAATAGAATCCCATCATGTGTCACTAAGGTTTAATAGGGGATGGTGCTTTGACAAATAACATAAGGATGCACACAATGCTAATGTTAAAAAAAATTTGCAGTATTTTAAAATCATAAAATAACTAAAAGTAAATGATAGAAAGGGAAACTAATCTAAAAATTAAATAACTAAAAATTAAAATTTATGTGTACCTTGACTTACCTTTTATCAAAGGATGGTTTTAGATATGTTTTTAGTTTTGATTGTGTAGGGTGCAGAGACTACTTTCAACAAACCCAAAAATACAAAACTAAGGAGCAAAAATAAAAAAATGCAAGAAAAGACAAGATAGTTGGTACTATGTGGATGGGATGTACTTGGAAATTTGGAATTATGGGTGATAGGTGCTATGTTAGACCAAATGACCAAGTCAAACAAGATTAAATCAGATAACTGAAAAGCCAAGGCTATTAAAGGCTGAAAAACTCAAACAAGTAAACTTCAAGAAAAGGTAAACTCACCAAGTCAAACCAAGGATACATGTTTAAAAAGGAATGATAAGAAAGACAAATCAATGGTAAAAAATAAAAACAAAATGGTAAAACAACAATGATGAGTGAGCAGTAACAATCCACATCTCACTCAATAATGGAAAAAGGGTACGAACTCAGGTATCCTTAACAACAAGAAAACAAAATCATGATAAATGGTAAAAGGAAAGTAAATTAAGTTTAGTAAATGTAAAATGAAGTGAATAATATGATCCAAAGTTACTCAAACATGTTTTTTTGCATCTAAAGATAGATAAAACTAAAACAAAGTAATGCTAACATGTTTTTAAGAAATGAAGAAAAAGGAATTTAAAAAAGAGGGAAAACAGATTTGGAATCACAATTTGACTATTAAGGGGGGCGATGAAATGGGTAGAGGGGAGAATGAGTTAAAAACCAAGGTAGAGAAATTCTTTATCAAAGTTAAGACACTTAAATTTGGTTTGTCAAAACAAGAGGACTGTCGACCTTAAGGACTCTAAAGAACTTCTCGTAAATACAAAAGTCTTAGGTCAACAAATGGAGTATATAGATCATCCCATGAAGGATATATGCATGAAAATTAAAATGGACCTAATTATCCATGACATGTTCCTCATTATTTAGGACCCCTTATAGAGTCATCAATCTACTGTGAAGATTGGGTACTTGCACGAGAAAGTAGGTAACACCATAGATTTTTTTTGAACTTCCCTATTCCAATCTACTAGCCTATCATACCCCAAAGGACTTTAGCTCTATGTTAAGTTGACTGTAGAGTTTGAGCTTCGATTAGAGATAGGAGATGTGCTTGTAATCACATCTTTTGGTGTGATTTTGACTTTTAGGATTTTGCATGTTGCCTTTTTAGATAGCATTGCCTTTTATTTTAAATTATTTGGATTTTAACTTTCTTTTGATGGATTTTTTAGACTCCTCCTCTATACAGATTTGGAAGACCAGACATGGGTGCTAAAGATGAATTTCATTTGAAAACTTGGGACAAGGTTGCTAAGAGAGAGAAACTTCAAATAATATGGGGTCTAAGAGTCTCATAAATCCAATTGAAATAAAAGTGATATCTTGAATTTGACCTTATTTTATCTAATGTGGAGGTGAAATAAAGGATAAATAAAGAGGAATGACACATGGAACAATTTAAATTTATTCAAATCGTAAAAAATGTGACAAAGGGAAAAGAGGGATAAAATGACAACAAAGGTGTGATTCCTTATCATAAGAGAGAGGGAAATGGATGAAAACATGATAACATAGATTGTTTGTGAATTACATCTAGAAAAAGAAGCAAAAGCTAAAGTTTAAGAACAAGGATCATGAAAAGAAAAGAATGGTAATTTTATGAGGAGGTTCGGGTCCTATCTACAGTATTACAAAGCAAATCATAAAAGAGAGACCCTAGGGGTGCCAATAAGCAAGAAAAAATAAAAATTAGGGAACCTTTTTACAAATCACCTCACAAAATAAAAACCCAAAGGATGTCAAAAAAACATTGGCAAGAAGCAAAAATAAAAGGGAAATAAGTAAAAGATGGTGGTTTTGCAAGGGATGTCAAGTCCCATCCATGGTCTTACAAAACAACTCACAAAATAAAAACTCCAAGGGACACCAAATCAAAATTGGAAAATATAAGGAAAATGAAAAATAAGATAATGAAGACTATGGTACATCAAGAAACCAATAGACTAAAAGGTAGGACTAAAGGTTTGTGAACAAGAGAGAATTATTGTAGAGGGAGAGACCCGTGCTTAAGTAACCTACAAAAAGTATTAGATAGATATAGATAAAAATTATGATAAGAAGGAAATGATCCTACATTAATGGCTATATCAATGATGAGCATGTAAAAGATAAGCCTATGTATCTCGGAAGGTTCCTTGGAGTTGAATTAGTTTGGTAGCATGTAAGGGAGAATAAGGGTGGGCATCGTAAGATGCCCTAAAAAGTAAGTGGATGTAGGGATGGTCATCACAATATGCCCCAAAGTCTAAGATGATATGTGGGTGGGCATTGCAAGATACCCCAAAGGCTAGAGTAATGTGTGGATGGGCATCGTAAGATTCCCCAACAACTAAAAAGAGGAAGAAGAGATAGGAAAGCATAAGAAGAAAAGAGAACCCCATAGAGTGTCTAAATAGATTCAAGTTATCCAAGAAGTTTCTAATGGGGGATATGATGTTTAAGGATAAAAGGAAAAGAATGATAAAAAATAAGAATAATAGACAGAGATAAAGAACTAAGTCAGACAGAAAGAAATTTAGGTTGGATATACAAGGCAAAAAGCTAAATTGGAAAGTAAAGAAGATAGAAAACTATACTAGGTCAACCCAATCAACCTAGCATAGAAACAAGGACTATTAAATTTTAATGGGTCAACTAGGTCGATCCATTATAGTGTACAAATGCTAGAAAAGAGGTGAAAGACTTTGCAGATAGTACTATATCAACTAGGTCAACCTAGTATAGTGAACAGAGGCTGAAAAAGATATTAGGTCGACAGGGTCAACCTAGTACAACAGACAGATATAGGGATTTTATTTTGCTTATATCTTTGGTTCTACTCATCTATTTTTCAAACCGTAAAATGTGTTAGATTTATGATGACATAGAGAATTAAAATGGGTCATAAATAATTGATAAAAATAATTAAATAAGTTAAATAAATCTTGTAAGGGTTAGTTTCATGTTGGGTTCACCAGAATGTAATGAAGGTGAAGCCAAAGTGAAGCTAGTGATAAAGAAGAAAGGAAATAAAAATGGAAACATGAAAACAATCCAAATAGGAGTGGGATATGATTCACGTTGGGTTCACCAGAATGTATGCAATTGAAATTTCATGATTTACATGAATTAATCCTAGATCAGATAAGATAGAGCACACCTACACTTTTGATTGGGTATACACTTGTTAAGTGTAAGAATGACCAATATAGGGATCTATTAGACCTGATTAGGGGATCACTTGTATCACTTTTCACAACATATCATTCTAGGAAGGGTTCCAAAGCCTATAATCTAACACAATCACACAATAACCCTAAAAGAGTCCTATGATTTGATATTTCACTTATGCTAGTAAACAAGAAAGTAAACTATTATACTAACAAGAAAATTAAGCTAATCTAGTGCACACCAAATCTTGTGGCACAATGTGAGGGGTTAGATGAAAATAAATCATATATGTATAAGGAACTTCAAATAAAGTAAGTATGAGTAACAACCTAATACATAGAATATGAAGAGTAATATTATTCGAGCCAACACTTATGCTACTTCTATCTACTAAATGAGAGGATAACAAAGTTAGAATATACTTACCTAAATGTGAACCCATCATGATTAAATCTCTTCCTTGGCCAATGGGGCTTCGTAAGAGGTTTTTGTGGTTCGTAAGGATCACTTTGTTAGGCCAAAGCATCTAAAACCTATCCACAAGGCTAGATTATCCAAAATAAGAAACATAAGCTAAGACTCCTCAAGTAGAATGGTGGAAGAGTATATTGTGAAGAAGCATGAGCAAATAATAACTCTTGATTGCATATTCTAATAATTACCAAAATGACCTTGTATATATATGATTATCTCACCCTAAAATCATTCAAACATATCAACTGTGCTAGGTTGACCCGGTTGATCTAGTACATTCTTGAGTTAATGCCTAAATTTTGTGTTAGGTTGGCTTGAAGGCTAAGAAACCAAAAGACCTAAAGTGACCCCAAAACACACTAGGTCAACCAGGTCGACCTAGTGTACTAGACAGGTCAAAAGGGTGCCAAACAAGGAGAAGAAATATAGAAAGAGGAAAAGACTAGAGGAATGTGTAAGGGAGGAGAAATAGCTTAGGTAAAGGTTTTAGGAACTAGTTGGATTGGAAATAATGTGGCAAAAAGGGACAATAATCTTGTAAAGAACCAAATTTCCCATCAATTTCTCGATGCACCCCTTAAGGCATGCACTTATAGATATTAAGTTGCAATGGGTTCCTGCAAGATGTAAAGCATCAATATTTGATAATAGTTTAAAATATTGTGTATACATAATTATTACATCTTTAAGCATGTTTTAAATAATGGGTTAATGATTGTTTAAAATTCTTGATGACTTGGTTGGAAAAAGGTTAATGATTGTTTTTTTCTTACTTTTAAAAAGGTCCATTTTGACCAATGATGGGATCATAGGCTTTTTATGGTAATTTAATTTTGAGACAAAATCATTTGATTGTATGTTTTTTCTTGGATAACATTTTATTTGGATATCATTTTGGGTCATTGACCTTGAAGAGGAGAAATGAAAGATATGGAAGTGTGGATAAATTGTGGGGTTTCTTAGGCTTGCATTTTGGCTGCAAACATGATGGTGGCAGAAATTATTTTTAAAATTCATACTTTGAAGGCATTATTTTTGTGGTGGTGGTCATGGAATATGGCAGAATATTATATGGCAGTTTGGGATTATACCTAAACAAACAGAAAGAGAATAAATATAGTGGTGGTGGAAGAAAATAAAAATGGAATAAACATAAAGGGAAATCATTTTTAAAGTCCATTTTTTGTTTTCATTTTTTCTCTTTGATTCTCATTTTCATTCCTCCCTTGCATTAGTTTCCACTATTGGTTTAAATTTGGGAGATCCTAGATATATTTATGGGTTTCATGGAGGTTTTTATGTGGTTTTAGTAGAACCCTAAGGTTTTTCATGAACTTAAAATATTCCTCTCACTCTCCTTGTCACCCTTCCACCTGCCTCTTAAGTTTCTCTCACTTTTTTATCTACTATTTGCACTTAGAATGGAATGGAGATGTTGGTATGCTATGGTATTGTGTATTTACTTCAGTAAGCCCTTGTGGTTGAAGCATTATATAATTAAAATTTAAATATCACAGGGATTGATTGGCCCAAATTAGATCCTAAATTAATCAAAACTAATATTTTATTTATTCATGGAATAAATTATGGCCAAGTGAGCCTCAAATCACATTATAAATTTGTAATTAGGTTCAGGGGGCTCAATCATCTCAAATTGCATCCCTGATTGAATTTAATAAGTTATTGGTTCAATTAGGGACTCAATTGAGGTAAATCAAGTTCCAAATCACTTTATATATTGAAAATTAGGTTCATTAGGAGAGTTTGGCTCAAAATATGTCCTTGAATGTTAAAATCAAGTAATTGGTTCAATGAGGGACTCAATTGGGGAAATTGAGCATTAGATCATGATATATAGTCATAATTAGGTTCATGGTGTGAGATTGGCCCAAATTTTACCTTAAATGAACTAAACAATTAATTAACTTAATAAAGGTATTAATTTGGGATAAATAAACTCCAAATCACATTATGAAATCACAATTAGATTCACAGAGTGATATTACCCCAAATTCCATCATTGAATGAACAAATCAAGTAATTGGTTCATTGAGGGACTCAACTGGGGCCAAATTATCTCCATGTCAAATAATATAGTCATAATTAATGGTTCACATGGATGTATTGACCTAAATTTCATCCCTCATTGAACCAATGTATAAATTTGTTCAATCAGGGACTCAATTATTTCTAAGCAAGCCCCAAATCACATTGTGTAGTCTCCATTAGGTTCATAGGGATTACTTGGCTCAAAGTTTATTTTTGATTGAAATAATATAATAATTAATTCAATCAGAGACTCAATTTATATAAATTGATCCCCAAATCACACTAAATAACTTCAATGATGTTCATAGAGCTCAACTAGCCAAAATTACATCCATGATTGAACCAATCAAGTAATTGGATTTATTAGGTACTTAGATAGAGCCAATTGAACACTATATCATATTATATAGTCACAATTAGGTTCATAGGGTGATACTTAGATATGTTATTAAATAAATTGGATGATTAGTTCAATCAGGTGCTCAATTTGGTATATAAACTAGGTGGATATTCTACACTAAGATTCAACAACGTGGATCTTATATTCCTAGCTCAACATGAGATTGATAGATGACTATTATAGACTAATTTAACTACTAAAATGAAGATAAATAAGTGATATAAATGAAATTTACAATATATTGAACATAAGAGGGAAGCATGAGATAAGACAAAGCACAAGATGAACACATTATTTCACAAACAAAAATCCAGTGTGGGAAAAAATCCAATGGGTGAGGCAACTTCACTCCCATCCCAATATTTAATTAAATAATTAAAAAATCTATTGCCAAACATAAAATTCATGAAAAGAGATTTCATTATTACATTATCCAAAGATTTCACGTAGGAGTGATTTTCACTTATAAATTTCACAATGATCTAATGCAAACTAGATCAACCATTCACAACTAAGCAATAATGATACAACATGAAAAATGACTCAATATTGTAAAATAAAATGTAAGTTCGGCTTCATGACTTCTCACTGACTTTTTTGATGATTTTTTAATTTAATAAATACTATATTTATTCCCATACACCTTGAAACCCAACATATACTTGAAATGAAGCATCTCCAAGAAGAGGAATCATTTACAACTATTCCTCTACCCATGTTATATTTGGTAGTGAAACTACAACTTTAAATAGACTGATAGATTCAAAACAATCGAGGTAGTTTAATAACCACTTCCTAAAAATACTAATAGCTACGTAATCATCATTTACAAATATTAGTAGTTAAGGAACTGCTGAGGTGGTTACATAATCGCCTCACCTACAAATATTGGGAGTTTCTTCATATTTGATTAAACCTTTAATTTTGAATGTTGTAAGTTTTTGAATTCATCAAAACAAGAATACCTAGACCATCCCATCACTAATTATTTCACTATAACTTAGATGAATAATTCATTTTACATGAACAAGCTTGAATAAGTGTCTTACATAGTGTTCTACATACTTGAATTACATAATTGAGTATAGTGGAAATGAACTAGACAACATGTCTAGTAAACTAGATCCATATTTTAGATCATGCCTCTCAAATTGGACACTTTTAAGTCCTTAAAATATTAGGAACTCATATGGTGAGGATATTTATTTCTCCACTTTTTAAAACTCCCTTGTAATTTTAGGTGGATATGTTAAATTAAAGTATCAACCTCTTGAACTTTTGAGTCTAACTTTTCATGCCCTTTGTGTGGCACATTTTTTCATTCAATGTTGGTTGATACAGACCCTCAGGAAGATGAAAACCTAGTATTAATTGCATCTTATGCTTTTATTTAGTAACCTTGCTATGAGTCTCTTTGCATTCCACTAATCTATTATATTTATTATCTTTTAAAATGAGAAAATATAACTTCCCAATAGAAGTAAATCATCGGTTAACTTGTATGGCACTCACTAAGAACATCTTAGAATCACATTCATAGGATTTTATGGTGTAGCTTTTCTCATCCTTAACCAAATTGTATTGATTATATCTCCTCATGAAAGTAGCATCTCAAATATACATGTAGGGGATACCAAACAATATACCACAAACATCAATAGGTGCAACATCTACCATAACTTCTCAAATGAAATGTTAGTTTCTTACAAACTTGAATCTTTATTATTTTGAAATCCTTATCTCTATTCGTTTCACCCATCCTAGTAGAGCATAAGGATTAGGATGATCATATATTTTAAAATAAATTTTATCTACTATCTCTTTACTAATCAAATTTTCTTGAGAACAAGAATAAAAAAGAGCATCAGCTTTGTATCTCTAACATACATATAGGGCCTACCAAACAATATACCATAAACATCAATAGGTTCAACATCTACCATGACTTCGTAAATGAAATGTTCATTTATTACAAACTTGACTCTGCATTTTTTGAAATCCTTATCTCTACTACTTGTTTCACCCATTCTAAAGCATAAGGATCAAGATGATCATACATTTCTAACTAAATTATATCTACCAAGTCTTTGCTAATCAAATTTACTTGAGAACAAGAAAAAAAAAGAGCATCAACTTTTATCATCTTAGTTTGAACTTTGATAAGGAAAATATTAGAAGGTTCACCTTTGTCTTGAGCATCATTACTACCCAGACTTAATTTTTTCTAAAGGGAGGTAAAAAACTTGACGTCTCATCCACATTTTAGTTGTAGTCAACCATTTGTCCTTGAAGTGATGTCGTGGACTTTTTGTTTTTTATTTTTCTTAAATGGATGTGATTCTTGATGTAAATTCTAAAAAAATACTCAAAATGACTATCAACACCACAATGCCCACATTTTTTTAGTGTCCTTATTATCAATAGTAGAAATAACATTTACCCTACCCTTCTGCTTTGGAACATTTGAAGAATTTAAAGAAGAATATGGGCCCTTATTCTCATACATCTCAAAATAATTATCTTCTAAAAAAGCCTCATCTATGTCCTTTGGATTGGCAATTAAAACATGCATACTCAATAAAATTTGCATCCCTACAACATACCTCATGAGGATGTCATGATCAAATGCATCTTTTCCCATTTGAACTTCCTTCCTTCAAAACTCTCTTATATAGACCTACACACTTTATCCTACTTGTTGACTTAAAAAAATCCAATAAATAGACCTTTATTCTTAATAATAAATAAGATTAATATGCTTCTTAATAGCCAAGGAATTTATATAACTCTCAAACCAAGTAATAGCATGACTAGATACTTTCAATCTTGTAAAAGAGTTTTTTTCTCTTCACTAATTTGGTGCAAATTGAAATATACCTCTTATTGGGCTGACCAATGATAAATATTATATGTATTCACCTCACCTTCATATGGCTGGGTTCCAATTTCTACCTCTTCTTTGAATGAAGGTGGAGCTTGGCTGGAATGTGGCTTCTCTTTTTCATGGTAAGAAGTCTTAAACTTGTCACTTGGTTCAAAAGTATCTGTAAAATTCCTAGCTTTGCCATGACAACCCACATGACATTCCCAAAATCTATCATGGATCGAGAGATGTTTGTAACATCCTCTTCCAATTATGGAATATTTCTTCACCATATTTATGTATCTTCTCATCTTAAAAATCCATATTAATCACTTCTCTAATCCAATTTATTGAGAATATCTCTTGTTGTAAAGAGACGAAATCACATTTTCTAACAGAATTGGTTTTTCTTGTAACCGATATATATATGCACAATGATCACCAAACAAACACACACTATTGAATAATAACCTTATATGATATCAATATGATATGTAAATTAGGTGGATATTCCACACCAAGCTTCACCAACATGGATCTTATATCCCTATCTCCACATAAGATTGATAGATGATTATTCTAGACTACTTTCATTGCTAAAGTAGAGATCAAAAGTGTTTTAAATTAAATGTACATCATATTGAACATAAAACATAAGTATAAAATAATACAAAGCACAAAATGAGAACACTATTTCACCTAAAGAAACTTAATATGAGAAAAATTCCATTGGGTGACGTAATTACTCCCCCTTCCACTATGTAATTCAACAATTTTAAAATTTTGTACCAAACATGGCCTTCATGAATAGATCATTCACTACTATACTATCCAAATGTTACACACATTACTATTTTACACTTTTTATACACTTCATAATGATCCAACACAAACTAGATCAACCTTTCACAACTAGGAAATAATAAGACAACATGAACAAGGACTAACTACTGCAAACTACAATGGTAATGTAGCTTCAATATTTCTCACTAAATTATCTAATATCCAAATTATCTAATAACCCATGCCATCAAAAGAGACTACATTTATGCCCTTCTACCTTGAAACCCACCAAATACTTAAAATTGACTGTCTCCAGGAAGAGGGATCCTTTGCATTAAAATAGAGATAAAAAATAAAAAAGTAGAGATAAAAAAGTGTTTTAAATTAAATGTACATCATATTGAACATAAAAAATAAGTATAAAAAAAGACAAAGCATAAAATGAGAACACTATTTCACCTTAAAAACTTAATGTGAAAAAAATTCCATAGGTGACATAATTACTCCCCCTTCCACTATGTAATTCAATAATAGTAAAATTTTGTACCAAACATGGCCTTTATGAATATATCATTCACTACTATACTATCCAAATGTTGCACACATTACTGTTTTGCACTTCTTATACACTTCACAATGATCCAACACAAACTTATAATTCCATCAAAATAGTTAAAATAACAACATCTGATCATCATAACATGACAATTGTTTCTTAATTAGTAAAATTCACTTTAATAAAAATCTATCAAAATGAAGCAATAATAAATAGATGTCATGTATATTTTATTCCCCTCAAATCAGCTTTAATTTTCATTCTTGTATTTAATTGGGGACTACAAACATAATATAAAAATAAATTTCATCAGTTGGTATGCACAGAAAGTGCCCTACTTTGAATATTTAGGCAAAAGAAGATTTAATGCCCGTAATATACATTATGGCAATATGAAGCTATAATGCATACGCATTAGAGTGCATATGTGCTTTAGTCCTCTTAAATTTAAAAAACATGCCTCTAAGCCCATAAAGGGATCAAATGTCAACGCCAAAGGCCTCGACGTACACATACACATATGAATCCATATTTCATACTGAAAATGATAAAATCCACTTTTGACCATGATAAACACTATAATTTCATCAAGATATGTTATGAAAATATGACTATGCCATCAAGTAAGCTCTCCTCTTTCTGAATATTTGTTTGTAAATAGTTTAACTAATTTAAGGTTTTCATCTTTTTTTATTTCTAAATATTTTTTTATATGTCACAAATATACATGCATCACTTTATTTATGTATCTTTCATTAATTTCATTTAGAAAAAACAATATGATAGAAAACTAGTTCTAGTTCTTTATATATGATGAAAAACCCTTAGAGAGGGCACACTTAACTATCTATTATTTATTATTTGTCAGTCCTATTTACTTGTAAATTTATTTAAAGAATATATATATATATATATATATATAAAAAAATTATAGATATCAAATTATATGATCTTATTTAAATTTCTACCAAATGTTTCAAAATAATATTAAAGGATGTTATACAAATAGGGAACATGGACATAATCAGTTATCTACTAAGTTATACTATAAAATAGGAGTAGCCCTTCAAATTTCAATAGTTTGACTCATTTATATTTCACCATTTAAGAAAAGTGCTTTTTGTTAGATGAACTACAATTATTGTTTAATTGTAGATGATATTTAAATCTAAATTAGACATTGTGAACACTTATGTGGACTTCCCAACAACTATGACTTAAAAAGGGAGAAAAAGCAAAGCACATGATCTCACTTAAAGTGAGTCTAAACTAAAAAAGAAAATAAAGATAAGAAACATGATGCATAAAAAGAGAATTTTAACAAGGTAAAAATCTACAAATAGGCCCATGTTACCCAATTTAAATCATATAACCTCACTTAAAGTAGATCTAAATTTAAAAATAAATAAAAATAAGAAAAAGAATATATAAAGAGAAAACTTTAACAAGGTAGAACAAATAAGCCCATGTTACCTAATTTAAATAAAAATATTAATAGTGTCACTATATACATATATATATAATGTTGTTTGAAAGACGAAGTTAAATCATAAATAAAGTTGTACTCAATTAAAAAACCTCCATGAAAAAAATGCATTGGGTGAGTTTTCATTTCTGTAATTATTTGCTATATGATAAACTGTCCTAGCATATGAAAAAGGGGAAGTTAAATCACAGGTAAGGTCATATCCAATAGAATCTTGATGAAAAAAGTGTATGGAGTGAGTATTCATTTTCACTTTCCATTTTTCCAATAGTTTGCTCGACATTATTTTCAACCTGTCAACTTCATGATAAAATTGTTGAAAAGCAATAAATGATTTGAGGGGCTTGAGCTTTAATTCCAAAACATCTAACTCCTCGGTTCCGGGGGTTTTATTAAAACAGATGTTGATCTGTGAGATTATGCAATTTAAAAAGATACTTTGAAACAACGTTAACGTCGATTTTGTGAAACATAGTCTGCCAAGTAAATCATTTTCATGTTAATAACAGACCGTCACAAACAGTGTCAAATCTGTGGGTACTGCTTTCACATGGCTGTAATTCTCCATTTCAGAGATGTACTGAATATCTGTTTTCTTAAAATTGATATGTATTTATTCCTGTGCCCATCTTCTGTACCGCTATTAGGACTGAAAGCCAAGTTTACAAGCTGGAAATGTAAATGCCAGGACAACTGTAAGCCTTTCGTGGATTTATCAATGATAGGTATGGATTGTGACACTCCAGTCTTTAACCATTTTAAGCTGTCACCTACACAAGACTGAGACTGTTTAAGTAGGTGCCTGCCATACTGAAGAAAATCACAACCTGATATGGCCAAAACACAGAGATATCGTGGTGTGAGGCAACGCCACTGGGGCTCCTGGGTTTCTGAGATTCGTCATCCAATCCTGTAAATCATATATTCTTTTCTTTTTCTTGTTTTTGTCTGTACCCAGTTTATGAAATTTCTGTAATCTTCTTTTTTCTTGAATTTGATAATGTTGTGATGTTATAGGAAGAAGAGAGTGTGGCTGGGAACATATGAAACTGCCGAAGAAGCAGCCCGGGCATATGACGAGGCTGCTGCAATTATGTATGGCGATCAGGCAAAGAAAAATCTTCCCCGGAACGGTAAGGCTAATTGCAATTCAGATCAGACAAGCGTTTTGTCTACAACAATTATTGATAAGCTCCACAGCTTCAATGTGGCATCCATGGCCCTGCAATTCAGGGCCTGCAACAAGAAGCTTGCACCGAACTCTACTTCTTCTTTGATCTGTTTGAAATTAGACACCGAGAAATCTAATCAGTTGGGGATTTGGCAAAAGAAAATGGATGGAGTTAAAGGAGATTCATCCAAGTGGGTGACGAAAGTGAAAATTCCTGCCATGAAAGTGGAATATGGTGAGAGGGAAGAGGATATTGTTTCGGAGATGATAGAGGAACTTCTCCAGCCATGCAATACGCCTCAAAACTGTATCATAGCATGATAAGAGCTGCATGAATTATATTAGTATTAGCGATGATTGTGAAGCTTTTAAACATTTGATTTGCACAAATTATTTATGGATAATTTTAAGGATTTTCTTTCACCGCCTGAGAAGTGGGATCCAATGCTCCAGTCAGTCTCTTTCTATGAGGTGGTAAGAAATCCATTTGTCATGTTGCTATGGTGTGTATATTGCGTAGGCTGTGATTCAATGTACGGATGGCTGCATTCAAACATATTCATGTGCCCCCTACTCCTCCATGTAGAGCTATAGCTATGAAGAGCTGGAGGTATATACATTTTATATCCACCAAATTATATGTGTGTATATGTCGATGTACGATACCATTATCCATGAGGAAGGACCTTTGTTTTTTTTAACTCTCTGTTAGTTTTATATCATATTTATTGTAATATTATGTGCTGCCATTTTTTAGTTGGGGAATTACAGTATTTTGGGATTTTTTTTTAAGATTATTTAGGATGGGTGTGTAGTTTTTTATCTTCTTTCTAAATTGTGTGTCTTGTGTACCATATTGTTATATATGAAGGAGAAGGTTTATTTTTTTAATCACATGTTAGTTTTTTAGTATATTTATTTATTGTAATATTATGTGCTGCCATTTTTTGATTGAAGAATTATAATATTTTTAGATTTTTTTAAATTATTTAGGATGGGTGTGTAGTATCTGATCTTCTTTTTACTGAACCTTTTTACAATGATCTTCCTCTACCATTATTTAATATTGAGACTTAATTTCTTCATATGTGAGTTGATGCTTTGATTGTACTTTTTAGATTATCTTGCTTTGCCAATGATTTTATTATTTTGAACCCTGTTTTTTTACCACTAGAGAGTTTGGGGCATCCAACTACCATCTATATATTATATTTTTTTATAACTAATAGATATATTGATGAGTTCCAACTAATACATATATTTTAAGTATATTTATCAAAAAAATTACAATTGTTAATAAATTTATTATTTTTTTTACAATGTTTTCATTGAATAGTGTCAATTTAACTACACCAATGTATAGAGTTCAAAATATTCTTTCTAAAAGAAAAATGTCACTCCAAACTCTATTTTGAAATTAAAATAAAAAACGAACAAATTCACTATTTTACAACCCACTATCACTTTCAAATTACTGTTGTAAAAAACCTCTCCACATATATATATATATATATATATATATATATATATATATATATATATATATATAAAACTTGACATTAATTATTTTATATGTTTTTTAATATGATAAAAAACTAATGTCGAGTTTATAATGTGAAGGAAGTCTCTAATCAACTCGATATTTAATATATGGTTAAGATATTACCTTTTTTCTTTTTGAACTTAAAATAAAAATAAAAATCAAATAAATCATATATGAATCATAAAATTAAAAATGAACACATTTATTATTTTACATCCCACTACTATAATAAATCAACCCAATAATTTCAAAAATTATGCTTTTAAATTTTAGTTTATATTATTTTTTAATTTGTTAAAATATATATAATATGGTAGATTAATTTATGTTTAAGATAGTATAGTTTTTAAATTAGTGAAATGTTTTTAATTAATAATAGTATTTAATTTTTTTTAACAATAAATTTTATTATTTTTGGTTTTTTAATTTAATAAGATAAAATATTATTGACCGAAATCATATGAGATACAATTAAAAAACCATTTTATATAATTAATTAAAAATATATAAAAAATAAAAAACTTAAAAATACCACATTATTAAAAAATAAAACACAAACAAAAAGGCAAAAATAAAATGAAATTCAAAAATCTTTAATGAAAGCTTTAAAAAAATTTAAAAAAAAATGAAAAGAAAACCACATCACCTAAAAAGCAGATCTACTAACTATCCAATAAAAAAAACTTATCTACAAGTCGTCTTCCTCACCTGAAAAGAAAATCTATTTTTATTAAATTTATACAATAAAAAATCGTATATACATAGATAGTTGTTGATGAAGGTTAGGAAAGCTTTGACATAATATATGTGACGTCATTGTTTTAGGATTTTCTTGAGAAAAGCAATGCATTATGGTGATATGACTGTCTTCTTCAAAGAAAAAAGTGATATTATATTATCTTATGCATGCCTTCTCACCTTTATTTCGCGTCAATTTATTTATGTTTTTCACTTTTATTTATTTCACGATTAATGTCGGTGAAATCGAACCATATTTATGTCATGATTGATTTTTTATCCTGAAACGGCCTTTATGCAGTCTTACAAAAGTTTTCACTTGATTTGTTGGTACTTTTGACAACTTTATTAAGATCATTATATATGGTCTAGAAGTTGTCTAATCTCTCTTTAACTGAATTGACATCTCATATATTTTTTTTTTTGGTGCATCTTTAAAAAAGTTTATATTTAATATTTTATATTTTTGATCATTTTATTAAGATGATTATAATATATGGCCTTGGAAGTTGTTCAAGATCTTCCCTTAATTTAATTGGTATATTGATATATTATATATATCAATATACCAATTAAATTAAGGGAAGACGATGAACAACGTCCAAGACCATATGGTATGTGTATATATATAAATATATAAGTAATTTATAGGGTAATATATCTAAATTGAAATTTAAAATTATATTTAAATAGATAAGTTTTTTAGTTTTTTTTTTTAAAAAAAAAAAAAAAGATAATTGAAGGTTTAAGGGCCCCTCATCTACAATAAGGATTGATCTAAAAACATTTCCTTTTTGTTTTGGATGAAAACTCATGAGGGAATGTTGTTGCTAGACCCTAACTAAACTAGTCTGGATCTACCAAGGAGAGAACAAACAACCCCAAGGCATACCTAAGAAAGTCCAAGATAATAAAAAATAACAGGCCTAGTGACTGAAACACCCGTACAAACTCGATAAACCAATAAAACAAAATGCAAGAGATAAATTTTCAGCCCTCAGAGCTAGAAGTCACCATCATTTTCATGCTAGAGAACAAGCAAAGGTCAAGAAACCCAATCTTTAAGGCCACTCTTTCCCTCTTTTATTATGAGAACAAAGAATCATAGAAGGCAAATCATCCTTTCTTCTTCTTCTAAACTACAGTCCACTCATCCAGAACACATGATCTACTAGAATCCACATTAGAAGATGTGGGATTACCATCTGAAAGTTCACCCAAAGCATCCTCC
Organism: Torreya grandis; assembly: GCA_037957365.1. NCBI lineage: Eukaryota > Viridiplantae > Streptophyta > Pinopsida > Cupressales > Taxaceae > Torreya > Torreya grandis. Next base: position 981,256 of record JARHVA010000106.1, on the reverse strand, counting down.
TTGTTAATTTCAAAACACCCAGATCTTCATCCCTCTTAGCCACACTAAACCACTCAATAATAGACAAAGACGAACTCAACACACTCAGTTCAAGACCCTAAGGAGACATTTCATGAGAACCAATAGCACAATCACTTAAAAGAATAGGAGGAGGGATCACATGAGAAACTGTAAGGTGATCATCAACTACATCCTTCCACTAAGAAGAGTCCACTTTGTGCTTAACAGAAGAGCAAAAAGAGGCAAAATGACCATGCACAAAGCACCTGCAACATCTAAAAGGTAATCCCTCATAGTCAAGGGTTTGAATCCAATGTCAGTCATTAACCCTTAATTCAATGGTAGCTAGGAGATCCTGAGACAAATCTAGACTAACAAGAATCTACGCATAAGTGGTGCGAGAAAAGCTAGAAGTATAAGCATCAATCACTAGTGATTTTCTAAGATAATTACCAATGGTTGTAAGGTAGAGTCAGCCCAAAAATAGAGCAGAAGGTAGGGCAACCAGACCCAGATAGACCTAACAGTAAGATTTTTGAGCAAACGATTGAAGGACGGTCACCAGGTTTTCAAAAGGAGATGTTAATCCCAAGACTAGGGTTTTCCCAAAGCAAGATAACCTTTCAAATATTTAGATGTTGCATAGCTCCTTGAAACACCTTATTGTAACTAAACCAATAAGTACCAATTTATAATATTTAAGAATGCTAAGAAACTATGCAAAGTGCCTTGTGTGGCTTCTCCATCATCCTCACAAATTGAAAAAACATGTGTAACTAACAAAGGGGATCTCCACATAAGATTGTCCAACCATCTCAATGTGCATAACTAGTGTGCACAACATCTTGCACACCAAAATTCTTACGCAAGAAATAATTAACAACACCAAACACGTGCATAATTATTATAGCTCATGTACATGCAAAGTTATGAAATTCCCTAATAGTTGCCCAATTGTTTAACACTATGCATAAGGGAACACATATCCATCATTTAGTAGCTTTGGGTAGTCATGCCCATCTCTTTCCTGAACCAAGTGAGCTACTTAGTACTTATGACCTTGGTTAATGAATCTAAAATGTTTTCCTTTATGTCCACCTTCTCTAGAGATATCTCTTTTCCACCATTTCCATCAAAAAATGATGTCACACCTCAATGTGTTCTTTTAGAGAATTATACTCAGGTTTCTTTACTAGATAAATTAGGCTTTGACTATCATAACTTATCTTTACCACTTTATCTTGAACCCAATAGTGGAACACACCCTTTGAATCCACATAACTTCTTTGCTTGCATACATAGTTGTTATGTATTCAACTCTGATGGTATAGATTTGGCCACACTTTCTATTCATTCACTTACCCAACTTATCACATCATCAAACGAGTTGAAGATACAAGCACTCATAGACCTATGGAAATTAAGATCACAAAACTATTTAGAATAAAAAATCCCTATAGATTCAAGGTCATGCTTCCATCAGATGTTCCCTAATTGAAAATAACATGATTGTATGTTATTTTTAGATGTCTAAATCTAATATTTACCACCACCCAATGTTCCTTGCACAAATTGGACATGAATTGGCTCACTAATCCCACTAATTATGTAATGTTAGGTCTTGTACAGACCATTGTGTACATCATAATTTACATCTTACTCGCATGTGGAACATAAATCATGTCCTCCAATTCCTCCTGAGTATTTGGACATTGCACAATTGATATGTTCTAACCAACTGGTAAATGGGCATGCAAAAATTTACTATATTGCATCATTAAACTTTCAAAAATGGTCTCAATGTATTTCTTATAGCCCAAATAGAGTTTATTGTTCATATGATCATGTTTAATTTACATGCCCAAGGTAAATATCACAACACAAAGATATTTGACGTGGAACTACATAGAACTTTGAGACTTTACTTATTTGATCATGCCCATGTCATTTATGATTAGTCGCATATCATCCATTTAGAGGACTATGATGAAAAAATGATCACACTTTTCCTTGTAGTAGACACAAGGATCAAGATTGCCACGTGTCTAATCCAACAAAATTACTATCAAACTTATGCTTCCACATTTTGGGTGATTGCTTCAAACAATATAAGGACTTATTTAGTCTACAAACCAATTCCTCTCTCTCGTTAACCTTGAATCCATTAGGATATGACGTGTAAATTTATTCTTCGATCTCACAATGTTAGATAATTATCTTCACATCAATTTGTTCTATCTCTAGATTAAACGTAGCAAAAAATATCTAAAAGAGACATAATTGAAGTCAATTTTGAAACTAGAGAAAATATCTCACTAAATTCAATTCCTTCAATCTTAGAGAAACCTTTCATCACTAGGCGATCCTTATACCTCTCAATCTTCTCTTGCATATTATACATCCTTTTGAAAACCCATATGTATCCTTCAAGTTTTCATTTAAGAAGTAGCTTCACTAGATCCCAAGTCTCATTATTATCTAGAGACTCTATTTCATCCTCATAGCTTTCTTCTATGACTTTATCTCTATGCAACCAATAACTTCCTTCACCATCGTAGATTCATCACTATCAATCACTGATATAAATTATGTAAAACTAAATTCAATGGGATAAACATTTTAGGCAATCTGTACATCCATTCTTATTTCCTCAAAGTACAAATAATTAGCTCCTCATCTTCTTTTGAATATTTTTAATCTTCATTTGTCTCACTCGAATCATATATTATCTCTTTATATTCTGCATCAAACTACATCTTTTCATTTGTCTTCTTCTTTGGTTATTCATGTGTATAAACCTTATGCACCATGTTGAAGAATAATATAACTATATAACACCTTCTTCACATTGGGATTCCAAAAATCATACCCTGTAATGTCAACCCATAACTAATGCAATTTCACTTTAAATTTTTTTAATCAAGCTTAGACCTTTTTTCGTCTAGGGTATGAAAATATGGATTGCATCAAAAAACATACAGATGATTCAAGCATGACTTTTTAAAATTCCACACTTGTGTATTCTTTTCAACTAGCTCTATTGTCATGGATCGCTTGACTAAGTAACAAGTAGTAACCAATACTTTAACCCAAAAAAATTACTCTAAATTTGCACCACTTAGCATACTATGGGCCTTGTTTCCTATGTCTTAATTATCTACCTTATGACTCCATTATGATATAAAGTGTATAGATTCATATTTTGTATTTGAATACTACTCTGCCTATAGAATTCATCAAACTCCTTAGATAAGTACTTACCCCATTTATTTATACAAATTGATCTTCTCCTTTGTCTAGATCTCCCCAAGAGTTTTAACATCTTTGAATTTCTTAAGAACTATAGATTTATTCAAGATGTCAAAGTATATCCATGTCTTGCTAGTGTATTCATATATGGAAGTCATATAGAAGAATGACATGTTCAATGATGGGAAATCCAAAATTCTAACCACATCATTGTGGATCAATTTAAAGATCAAACTTGTTGGCACAACACCTTTGGGTAGTTTTACCTTACTCTTATTTTTATAGATGCAATTCTCATAAAATTATAAATACAAGGGAAAATTATCCACCCTTTCTCCATAATCTTAGTATGTAGTATATGCATACCTTTATTTCCAATATGGCCCAAGATCTAATGCTAAAGCATTGTTTCCTCCATCAAAATAAATGTTTACATTCTTGTGTCAATCTTGAGATCAAAAACATTAGAGTTGTTACATATGTTGCTTACCATAGTAACATCAAGCCTTATTATAGTACCCATGCACATGCCTCTTACCAAAACCATGGCTCTGTGCAACATTTTTCACTTGTCTCTATTGATTGAGACTTGAACACTAACATTATTCATCTTTCTCATAAAAATCAAAATCCTTACAAGGTTAAGAGTTTTTTAAACACCTAGAATATTCTTTGATCTTCCCATCTCTGAAAATCAACTTCGATCTTCCTCTACCTATGATCAAGTAGGTGTCTCCCAAAAATACATAATCACCATCATATTATTCATATTCATAGAACCATTCCTTCATAAGATTCATATGATATGAGGATATTAAATTAGACATGAATTAGTGCATGAGTGTGAACTTAAGTATATGAGATACACATCTCCATTTCCATCATTAGAGACCTCACATGTGGATTATGTAATGTTCAGTGGTTTTCCATTCACCTTCTTTGCTCTAAATTCCTTATTGAAATGATTTCTCTTTGTAATATCTGATATACTCTTAGACTTTGAGCATTTCTTCCAAGTCTTTTACTTGCCTCATTCTTGAGAGAAATCTTGCATGGTCAAAGAATATTTAGTGTGATAAATTTATGCATACTTTCACCTTGTCTCCTCTAATAACAAAGTTTTAACTACATATTTTCACTTTAACCTCAATGTAGTACCATTGATAGCCATCACCAAATTATGCCATAAGCTTGGAAAAGAGCACAACAATTTGATACACATTTATTCATCATCTATCTTTAGGGCCATAGATGTAAACTAGCTTATCATAGTGTTGAAGGTGTTTTAAGTGCTCTATAACTGAGTTTCCATCATTCAATTGTAAGAAATACAACTTGTTTCATATAAAATTTCCATTTACTATAAATTTGGCATGGTAAAATGTGCCCAAATTTTCCCATAAAAGCTTCATAATATTTTCAATCAGCACATTCACAAAATTTAAATCTAATAGACATAGTTTAATAGATATTTATGATTCCTATCAAATTTCTCCCACTATTTCAATTTCATAAAAGTGGGTTCATTATTTTATATGGAAACCTATTGATGTTTATCTACCAAGAGATATTCCATATTGAGCTTCCATAATTTAAATTTATGACCATTTAATTTTTCAATTTCCACTCTATTGCTTCCAATCATCTTATTTTCAAAATATTCTCCCACAAAACTTCCACTACAATAAAACCATTTATGGAAAGTTATTCCAATTTATACAAAGCTTACAAAATATCTATAAAAATGTTTTCAATAATATTATATCATAATAAACAAACAAAGAGGATAGTTTTGCCAATACGAATATAACACAAGTAATGAGAATGACAAGCATAAACAAATAGTAATTATTTCACATGTGAAAATTAATTCGAGAAAAAAATTGAACATAAAAACATTTTTAAATTGTAACATAAAGTAGATGTCTTACAATGTTGTGATCAAGTCACAAGGTTTTGTAACCTTCATATAGTGTTTTACTATATATTATAATTCATAAACTTTATTGTGTATAGTAATCATGCAAAATAAATTATTACATATATCCTATGTAACTATGATCTATGTTCTATCTCTTCTTTTGAAGAACAATTTCGTATAGTAGACACTTCACTTACAAAGTATACATGCTCAAACTATTACACCAATTAAACAATGTGTAATTCCTTGTAGCATGTCTATGTCATAATTCCACCAAGACATCATGAATACCTATTTATTCTGAAAGATATAATTATGAAATTGTCTATAACACATTTATATATCCTTTCATTTTTTTGAATGTTTCATAGGTCCTTGAAGCACCTTAATATAACTCAACCACTAAGAACCACTATTTGAACTCCTATAATGCAAAGAAACTATGCAGAGTGCCCTACACAACTTTTTCATCATACTCCTATGCTCACATCCTTATGCATATACCAAAGGTAATCTCCACACAATACTACACAACCATCCCATCTTTTGTAACAAATATGCACAACATCCTGCTCACCCAAATACTTTCACAAAACACAATACACAACACTAGACATGCACATAATTACTATTATGTAGATTCATACAAATTTGAGACATTTCCAAAAAAACCATAATAGATATTCATTAAACCACTTATAACATTTAAATTATCCTTTAAGTCAACTTAAAGTCACCTTTTTTAATATTAAAATCTTTAAGTCAAATTTATAGTCACATTTATTAGTTGTATCTAGAGACTGACGTAAATGTGTCTTTATAATGCTTGACTTAGGAAAGTAACATTAGGGTGACTTTACAAGATACTTTCAAATATATTTTGAGCCAATATTAGGGTGTATTTAGGATGAAAATTTAGGGTGAATTTATATGAAACTTTAGGGTTACTTTAGAGGCAACATTAGGGGTATTTAGAAGGTGATTTTTTTTTGTGAATTTATAGGAAAATTTATGATGACTTTAAAAATGATGCTAAGGTGTCTTTGTTAATTAACATGTGGGTGAATTTAGAGGTTAATTTAGGTTGAATTTTGAAGTGACATTATGTTTCTTCATTAATTTATGTTGGGATGACTTAACTCAGGGCTTTTGGGTGATTTTATTTGTGACTTTATGACCATCTTTAGTAGGTGATGTTAGGGTGCCCCTAAAGTAAAATTTGTTGTCATATTTGATGTAATTTTAGTCTCTAACTAAATTAATGATTTGGTTATCTAGACAAGGGAAAAAAATTTGGAAAATCAATCCCTCTAAAGCTAATTGTGACAACCTAATTTTATTTAAGGCTCAATTTTCTATAATTAAGTGCCCTATTGAATTAGTTACTTGATTAGTTAGATGGGGGACTAGATTATGGAAAATAAATAACCATAAACCTAATTTTGAAAACATAATGCGATTTTGGGTAGGATTTTACCTAATTAAGTACATAATTTAACCAATCACTCTATTTCTTTCATGGGGGATGTAATTGGGTAAAATCAACTCCTTTAAAACTAATTACGATAACCTAATGTGATTTGGAAATTGATTTTCCCTAATTTAGTCTTAAATTTAACCATTCACTTGATTGGTTATGTGGGGAACATAATTAGATAAAATTAATCCTATTAAATCTAGTTGCAACATCTTAATATGACTTAGGGATCAATTTTCCCTAATTGCATCCACTATTCAATAAATCACTCACATGAGGATACAATTAGGTAAAATCAAGCCCCATAAACCTAAATTTAATAACCACTTATTTGACCTAATTAAGTATCACATTTAACAGATCACTCGATTGGTTGCATTGGGGATTAAATTATGGAAACTTAATTCTTATTAAAATTGATTGTAATACCCTAGTTTGGGGCTTAATTTTCCTCTAATTTAATTCCCCATTCAACTAATCACTTGATATAATTACATGATATTGAGCCCTATAAATCTAATTAAAAAATAATAATGAGATTTAGGGCTCAAAATTCCATAATTTAGTGTCCCATTGAACCAACTACTTGATAACTTTGTCACAAGTAAGTTTATAGGGATACATTTTCCTTAGTTTAGTGCCCCAATCAACCAAACAAGTGATTGGTTGAAAGGGTCACTCAATTAAGGAAACTCATGACCCAAATCACATTACATTTTCAAAAATGTGTTTTTGGGTCTTGATTTACCCTAGTTGAGAGACTCATTTAACCAATAACCTTATTGGATGATTGGGGTACTCAACTATGGAAAATAAAGCCCAAAATCACATTGAGTTTTCACAATTAGGTTTACATGGCTCAATTTTTCCTAATTGAGTTCCCCAATAAAACAATGTAGTGATTGGTTTAATTTGGAACTCAATTAGAGAAAATTGGGTTCCAAATCACATTAGATTGTTATAATTTTGTTTATAAGAATTTTTTTTCACTAATTGACTACCTTAATCAAGTGGTTAGTTGAATAGGGAACTCAATTAGGGAAAAAATGGACCCAATTTATTTTAGGGTGTCATAATTAGGTATACTGGGCTCCAAATCACATTATCTTTTTGTAATTGGTTTTTAGTTTCTTGAGTTTCCCTAATTGAGTACCCTAATAAAGCAATCAAATATTTGTTGGAATGGGGAACTAAATTAGGGAAATATGGGCCTAGATCACATTTTTTGCATAATTAAGTCTATGAGGCTCAAGTTTTCCTAATTGAGTGTTGCATAAAACTAATTGATCGATTGGTTTAATGCACTTAATTAGAGAAACATTGGGCCTAAATAAAATTAGGTTGTCACAATTATGTCTATGGGGATCGATTTACTATAATTAAATTACCAATTTAACCAATCACTCAATTGCTTGAATGTGGCACTATATTTTGTAAAATAAATCCCTAAATAACATTGATTTATTGTAATTATGTTTATAATCCTTAATTTTCCCAAGTTTGGTGTCCCAATCAACAAACAAGTCACTAGTTGAATAAGGCACTCAATTATAATAAATCAGGCCCCAAAACACATTATGTTTTCATAATTAGGTTTATTGTAATGAAATTAATTAGATATATGAAATCACTATCTAAAAATAATTTTAAATGATTATATTGACATGTCTCAATAATAAGAGTAAAGTGAGAAGACACACACCAATAATTGGCAGTAAATCATAATACTTGATAAATAATCTAACTGATCCAATTCAAAGGGGAAACCTCCATAACAATGTAATGAGAATAGAATTTGTAATATAATCCTCAAGTAATAACCAATATCTTTTATATATACCCTAATTAAGCTATGGTTACTCCATAGGAAAATCTTACTAACAAAATGATATCATAGAGAAATGTGACAACATAAAATAAAAGGTTATGTATGCCAAAGTTTGACCACCCATATCCCTAGACACACTATAGGTTAAGAGCGTAACATGCCCCTTACAAAAAAATAACATTTCCCAAAACATTAAAATTAATTGGATGTTTATTCAAGAGTGTTTCTCCTCCCATATTTCATCCTCATTGGTCAAATTCTTCCACTGCATCAAATATTCATTTATCTCTCTTGTGTGGAACCTTTTAGTGCATGTCTAAAGAATCTTCTCCAATTCCAAAATGTTTTTTCCTTATTAATATAGTTTTTTAACTCAATTTGGGTAGATAATCTACATATAATTAAATTATTAAAATAAATAACATGAAATATTTTATGTATGTAAATAGACTAGGTAGCTCCAATTTGTATGCGACACGACTAATTTTCTACAAGATTTAATAAGGGTTGTAATACTTAGGAAAAAAAATTATAATTTTTTTGTTGCTTCAAGTAAATTTTATTTTATGGAGGTATGCATAAAAATATCTTATCACACACTTAAAAATTCCTCTTGCTATAGTGTTGATCTATTTTCTATTTCATTCAATTATGTATCATTGCTAGATTTTATCTTAGACTAGCTAGTACCTCTTAATAATGTTGAATGTGTTTGTCAATAGATGGAAAGTTTAGATATACCATCAAAGATGAGGTGTTGTATGGATGTTGGTGCATGTACAGTATAAAAAATAAAGACATTTGGAAGAGGTATGGAAATATGTGTTATGGCACCATTCTACTAGTGGTAGCCAAAAACCCACCTTTCCTGTTTATCCAATTCAAATTAAAAAAGATAACCCTCTAGGAATTTATTGACCGCCTCTATTTTTCCATCAAATTGATGATGATGGATGAGCTATGATCCAATTGATTACCCAAAAACTATAATAAATCCATCTAAAAATTATTAATAAATATAAGATCATAATCACTTACTCTTATATTTGGGGTCCCATGTATTTTTTAAATAGCATCCAAAAACCAAAAGCTATTGTACTATCTACAAATGGTTGTGATAAGACATAAAAATGGCCATATTTTTTTAGCCTTTCCACTATTACCATGATAAAAAAGTTATTTTTTAGTCTCATAAAACCTATTATGAAATCCATGGATAATTCCTCCCACCTTTGGCTAAGAATTGACAAGGATTGCAAAAGACCTAGGTCTTAATTATCTCACCCTTTTTTTTGATCAACTTGAATTTAGACACTAGTTTATAAATATACCCTTTAAGTCATTACTAAAATAAATCCTATTTGATTCTATGACAAGTTTTCAAAAACCTTAAATGGCCCCCTACTACAGATTCATAAAGTTTTGTAAGGATCTTATGCTTAAGGGAAGAGTTCTCGCATATGGACAACCCATATTGATACCATAAGGCATTCCATTTCCACTCAAACTTGTTTGAGGCATTATAATATTATTGGATCTTATAAATCAAACCTTATGTATCTTTTTTGTCCCTAATTTATATTAATATAATAATTTTAATCTAATTAAGATGTAAATTTGCATTATAATTAAGTCAATAAATATGAAATTTAAGCATAAGTCTAAATGTAAATGGTTAAGGTTCATTCTTTCTATTTGATAAGGGCATATGATAAATATGGAAATTACTAAAGATATCACAATACCTAGTTTTTTTGGTTAACTTTCTAATTATATCTATATTTTGGAAGTGGAAATTAAGGATAAACATGCTTTTGATTCACTTGATTCAGGAATTGGCTTGTTGCCTACATTGGGTTGGTTCTAAAAGATTTTGTTAGCATCATTTGTTCATATTATCCTTTTAGTCAGTAATGAAAAGCATACAAGTGTGGTGCACTCAACATATGGTCACATGTGACTGTATTTTATTTTTTTATGTTTTTGATCCCAAACCTTGATGATGTGTGAAAATCCATAGAATCAACCTTCTTTGCCTTAAAACCCTAGATGTGCTTGCGAGGACTAGAAAAATGAAAAAATGGGTGAACCTATAATTGGCTAAGTTAAACTCAATCACCCCTATCTAATGATTCATTGTTGCCTATGTATCTAATAATCCAAGGAGGTAAATCAATCCTAACATAGTTCTCCCACCTAGTGTGATTGTGAAATTTTGTTTCTTCACTATATGTATGCATAATAATGATTAACTTTTGTAGTTGAAAATACATGCTTTGGCTTGAATTTTTAGTGCTTTCTACTTGTCTTGTGACTGCTCCTATTGAATAGTATGAAAACTGGGAAGAATAGAGAAGATTTTCACATTGTGCAGTAGTGTGTATATGTCTCATATATGAGTGTCAAATCCCTTTGAAATGAGACTTTAATTTGTATATATATGGTCCATTTGAATAATTACTCAGACCATCAATACACTAGGTTAATCGGATAACCCTAAGTATGGGTTTGATTTTATAAAAAAATTGTTGTTGGGATCATGATGATTCTCATAAGTGTGTGTTGTTATCAACTAGCCACAATGACCATAACTTGAAAAATAAACTTGTGTATAGGTGGAATACTATGATATTCTATAGATGTTTGTGCAAGATATTTATTAGTTTTAAAGAATACATTGATATTCATGTAGTTATTTGATAGTAAAACGTAAGGGTTGACTCATAAGTTAACATGTAAATGTGAGAGGATGGTGAATTTAGACCTTGTTTGGGTGCTCACATCATGAATGGTAAATATGTGTCAATCTAGTCATTTTCAAGTAATGAAGACCATATTTTAGTATCTAAAAATGCCCCCTACCCCACTTATTCTATTAATTTAATTTCTAAAGTAAAGGAGTAAAGTATACATGAGTGTGTACAATATACTTTGCCTTTAGGGAGATGGCTCTAAATTTATAGTTTCACTCCATGTAACCTGGGTGTTGGTGAAAGCCATGTTACCCTTAAAAATTATTATAGATGATGCTTCCTTGTTGAAGAATTAGATATTAAGGGTGGTCATGCCCCAAACTTGTGTAGATATGTAGGATATTGAGTTAGGAAGACAACATGCCCCATCCCTCATGAATTTAGAAAAATGTACATAATGTACTAACCCAAATAACTAAGCAATAAAAAGGTAGAGATAACCATATAAATAGGTTCAATTCAAAAAAAAGTACTATACGGGAAAAATGAGTGAACTAATCAAGAAAATTTATCTCAAAATGAATCAACCACTACATATGGACTATAGATTCAAATAGAATGTTTCACTCGAGTTTGATCATGTTCGATCCATGTAAAACAACAAAGCATGATTGTAAATGAATGAAAAATGTTCAATCCTCCATAATGTACACATTTTTTTATAAGTATGAATTGTAATGATAACCATTTTCCACCCAATTGTAACTGTGTTATTTTATATATGTGCATGAACCAATATCATGCCCCCTTAATCTATATGTTGAGTTTGAGAACATGTATCCCAAATGTATGTGAATGTGAAAAATTGAATTTTTTCAACAATTATTGCTCTGCATATATCCATGTACTTTGTATCAAATTTCTAATGTCTATCATGTGTTTGAAATAATTTGATATTTAAACCATCTGAATATTTGAAATATGAAAAGCCTATACTTTGCTCTGGTTTTCTAGTCACAAAGGTCTATGTCTCTAGGACAAGCCCATTATAATTCCTCCTTTTGAGATGATGTATGTGTCATGTCAATCACTCATCTCAAAATAAGAATGAGTTGTATCATTTCATGTATAAGGATAACATCATGTAATATCATTTGATTATGTGGAGAGTATGTCATCATAATAAAGTATGTATCAATTAAGGCATGCATGTAACATATGGAATATGGGGAATGTAAGTGTCATGTGTAAATGTGTATATCAATGAAGAATGTTGTATAAGTATCTCTGAATAAGACTACATAGTAATATTACATGATATAGATCATGTAACCCATCAATAGTATTACCATCAATGAGATATTGTATCTTATGATTTAGCCTAAAACATTTGTTTGTAGAATGCCCAATACATAAGTGGTAATCAAACTATGCATTATTGTTGAATCCCTTAGGCTGAGGCTTGGTAATATCAAGCTTGAATGTTGAATCTAAAGATATAAAATTATAATAAAGTAATTTTTGTAATAGAACATGGGGAGTTTTGGTAGTCTTGTAAATGTTTTCCTAGGTGGAGTTATATACTAAAGCTTGTTTGTTGGTTGTGAAATGACATTGACTATTACTTTTGCTTCATTCTTACTTTCGTTATATTTAAACTTGTACTCTGACTTCATTTAAAAATTGATATTTGAAGTGGATGGAATAATTGGAGCATATTTTATCTTTTCTAATGATATGAGCTTGACTTCTCCTTCTTTAACTTTATGACATAACTCATCGATATGTTTTGAATATATCAAATATGATTTATTCATGGAATGCTAGTAGAAACATTTTTGTGAATATATCTTGTAATTTAGTGTTTTCCATAGAGTTTTTCATCTTATCTAGCATAGTTTTGTACCAAATAAAATATTCACTGATTGGCCCATTTGACCATTACTTGAGTTTCACAAGTTGTGAATAAAATATCTTTTCACCAATGTTGATAGAAAAGTGTGCTAAAAATTGATCTGCCAAAGGGTTGCATGCTCTAACTTATTGAAGTGGAAGATTGTACAACCATTGTAAATAATAGTCTTTGAGGCTTCTTGGAAATAATTTGTCATTATAAGCATATTCCAAGCATGATGCATGGAATGATCAAATATGTTGTTCAAGATCACCTTTAATTCATAGAGTGGTAGCTTAAGAGCTAAAAACATTATTGGGAATAGGTAAGAGGATATCTCATATGCCAAAGGATTATGAATCAAATAATTGGAGTCTATTTAATGACTAGATATAGAGATACCTTACTTTAATTGTAACACTTTAGTATGTAGTTTTTTAATAATCTAGTTATGAGAATGTGCATTAGGTGAAGTTGGTAGTGGACCTTGTGTAATTATCTAGGGAGTTGTGTATTATGACCTTGTATAAATGGCATATGAATCTATTGGAAACTTTGTGATGCCCCCATACCTAGGGATGTTGGCACATGTGTAATTGTATGTGTTGATATATGAATAGAATCAATAGTAACGACTAGAACCATTGAATTTGGAGGATTAACAACTTTGAAAGGCACATCTTGGTGGTGTAATTTAAATTATGCAATATGTTCTTAATGTGGATTCTAAGATGATACGAGTAAATGGACACATTTATCCATTTATTAGGGAAATTTTTGAAGTCTTTGATGAAAATTCTACAAATCTTTGATTTTCTCAGGATCTACTCCATTGATTTCATTGGGACCAATTCTATTTGATGTTTTAACATTATATTGATTAACATGCATATTTTCATTATCTTGATTTTTATGTTCATAATTATTATCATCTTTAATATGAACATAATTTGAAGAGTTACATTATAATATTGATCAAAAATCTCTATGCTATCCATTTTGGTAGAGATCAAAGGAATTTAGTTATGCTCTATATGAGTTCCACTTAAATTATTAATTCACCTTAGATTAATAGAGGAGATAACCTTATTGAGTGGCATGCAAGGGTTTAAAACAAAAAGGCAAATAGGTGTAACTAGATAGGTTGTGTTTAATTTGTAGGCTCTCAGATGTATGGATCCCAGTTGTAAAATTATGAGCATGGCATAAAGGGCACTAACTATTAAGGATTCTTCCATATCATAGTATCACTGTCCCATATCAAAGGTGTTGAGAGTAACCTCCTTCAAGTAACCACTTACTAGTGTACTACAAGAAAAAATAGTCAAAGGCCTCTTATGGCTAAAAAATAAAAGCTTAGAAATTTTTGATATACCATGAGGTAAATGTAAACTAAAATCCATATCCAGTGTTGTCTAATGATTTTAGTATTGGATCAATACTCTTCATACCAAGTTACAATTAAAATTGAATACCGTTTCCCCCAAAATAATAGATTTTATGAGTTTTAAATTTGTTAGAACATAGTTTCTAGGAAAACTATAGGAAAAGAAAAAAAAATGAAATTTAAAATTTGAAAAAAATAATCAAAAATTAATATTTTTGTGTATAGAAATATAAAAAAAATTGAAACCTTAGGAGAAAGACTAGATTAAATAATGCTCAAAAATATATGGGCTCACCAATATGTTTTACTCAATTTTTTATCAAATAAATAGTCAACAATTCTAAAGATGTACAATAATCAGCAATTCTATTTTTAAAAACTAATAAATATCAAAAAATTATATGTTTAGAAAACACTAAGAAGAAACTTAATTATCTCAAGCAGATATTTTATTAACTACTTCAAATATTTGAAAGTGGAAATCAATAAAAGATGTTACTTTGCATGCCCAGGATCAAGAACATAATACAAAATTATTTCTCAACAAGACCATTTTAGATGGATAGGAGTATAGCTTACTCACATTTTTTGACCAAGGTTTTGTCCTAGTTGATAGTAACTAATGACTATTATGAAAAGATAAAAAGAAGTATAACCCTGATGATGATAGATTAGAAGTAAGATTAGAGAGTACTTATGGACATGACCACTACAAGAGGACAAGAATGCAAGCTAATCAAGTCCATTAACTACATACTTATCCCACTTGGTTATGATAAAAATATGATTGTTATATCTTCTTCACTTGTGTATGTTGAGTTGGATGAGATATTACGATTCAAGTTGTGCCAACTAAATTTTTTTGTTTTCCTTGTTTTGTCTTTGAATCCCTAAGGGTTCGTTGAAAGCTTAGAAACTTTAAAAAATGAGGGGAATGTAATGGGATAAACTAACCTCAATCATCCCATTGATTATTAATATATACCTACATATCCAATCCTCCAAGGAGGGAATAAAATCCACATAGTTATCCCACCTAGAGTGATTGTGTATACAACTATAAATATGGTTTTGATACTTGACGATGATAGCTCTCAACTTTGTTTGAAATATTTTAGAATTGGAGTATGGCTTATTATTATTTTTTAATCTATTTTCAATTGAATGAATCAAATTTTATACATAAAATTTTAAAAAAATTCTAAAATATTGCACTTATGACCACTCTTATACACACTTTGCTCATGTTTGATTCCATAGTATTTTGACTATCATTTATTCAATTCTATGCAGATGACACATTCCTCCAAATAATTGATGATCAAAAAATTCCCTTATTTCTCATTCCAAATAACTCAATGCTTACGCTCTGATTGTTCCACACTTGTAGCTCATTTGTATTTTCTCTCCAGATAAGCCCACCCCTTTACAATAATCCCACTCACTAATAATGTTTTGTTACACTAATCACATCCTCTCACAAAATAAATACTAGTTCATCAAATTCAAATTCACCCAATAAGTCATCCTACATGTTTTTCAATCCCCATCTAAAGGAAATCCAAAACGATCACTATAAAGCCACATTTTCAAGCCATTTTTCACTAGAGGATAATATATTTTAAAAACGCCATAGCATCTAACTTAACATTTAGATGAAATCATCTATACTTCCCAATTATTAGTCCACATATCCATAGTAGCCATGAGCTAAATTTTAATACACCTCTAAGGTCACACAATATTGTTGAAGCATTTGATCACACCAGGATTGCAGCAACATTTAACATTACACTAGTCCTTCACACACACCATTATAGCATGGGAAAACTACATAGATTTTGATCCCTCTTCAGAGTATTAATATGTAATTAGTGTTCAACATAGGGGGTCTTGAGGTTAAGCATAACTTCAACCATTAACCTCTTTTAGATATTTATTTCACTTTATCCTCATGACCTTTTGAAATAGGGTTCCAACTAAAGAAGAAGGCATACAATGGAATTCACAACATATCACACTTATCTAGTCACACATAGAGAATCAATAGGAAAAAGTGCATAGGTATAAAATTTCATAGATTTTAAAAACCTTGATAGACACCGACATGCCTTACGGACACCAATACATGACACATCTATCTGATTCTAGTAACCTTGTCTCAAATTCAATTGAAGCAAAAAATTAGTTTTATAATTGAATTTATATTACTGCACATCTAATTTACAACAAAGTTGTATTTCCTTGGTACTTTCCATTTTTAGCATATTTATAAATTTAACAAGTTCCAAATTTGTTTATGTCATTTATTGCATATTTGTAGAATTATAATTTTATGCATTTGTTTGTCTAATTGGATTAAAATTTTATTAATCACAAATTTGATAAAACATAGTGGTAAACCCATCTATTGATTGAATATTTCAATCCCTAACCATTCATGTTGCTAGGATTTATTTCCTTCTTTTTTTTGTTTCTGATTATTGTCTTAAGGTTTTTCAGATTTGGTAGTTTTTTTATTGGCAAAAATATTCTAAGTTTCTATTTAATATTTTATGCAATCTAAGAACATTGTGTCTACCTCTATTATAAGAAGTATTAGATTAAGTGGTACTCAAGCTAAGTGTACTCAGATTTGTTTTGATAATGCACATAAGATGGATAAGAACAAGGATATATTTGGACCTTCTAATACTGATGTACAAGTTGATTATTTATAAGATCCTAGTAACACTTATGAGAATGAACAACATAGTGAAGATAACATTGACTCCTAAAATGAGCATCAAGATGAAATACCACCTTTAGATGATGAACCACTGATAAATAAAGTGTACATTATTAATAACTTTTGAGAATCAATCTATAATCAATATCATTACTATCATACAATATTTTAAACACTTTTAGAAATAAAAAGTGAAACAATAACTAATACATATGAGGAAACTTCAATAATTATTGGTTCCTTACCTTTCTCTACTTCATTTCATACAACATTTATATTGTCATATACTATGGGGGTAACCCATGGATTTCAAAAAATCAATATGCCAATTCCTACTCATTACTTTGTGACACAACCTTTGGTTAGCAAGAATTATAATCATGATGTCAAATTCATTATGAAGAGTTTAAAGATCTACAAACTAAGGTGTTACATTTGGAATAAGGTGCTTAAAAACCTAATTAGGGACTTGATTCATAAAATTTTGTTGCACACTCTCTTATCTCAATGTATTATAGTTTATCCTATAAAAACTAATTTTTTGGCACTTAAGATTATATTTTATGATAGAAAAGGTGACCCTAGGCAACATTTGAGAGCATTTCACATAGGATGTTTGGGTTATGCATCCAACGATAGGTTGTTGACCAAGTTATTTCCCAAAAACTTAAAATAATATGCACTTAAATGGTTTTATAATTTACTACATTAGTCAATTCATATATTCAATCCTTTGGCATATTTTATCCTTGCACATTTCTCAATCTATATCAGTGAAAATATTTCATATTCTCAAATTACCCAACTCAAATAAGAATCCAATGAGCCTATTGCAAACAATGTCTTAAGGTATAATACCATTCTATCCAAGATGGCCGATCATATGGTAGATAAGAAATTATAATACATTTTTTAAACATATTTTTTCCACCTCTACATGAATATATTGTGTTTAATAATTTTCTATCATTCACATATTTTTGTTATATAGTTAAGGAAAGAGAGGTCAAGTTGTTTACAATGAACAAGATTAAATATGCAACCAATTAAATTTCTACTTATTATGCTAAGAATATGAGTAAGTCACCATACAAGGTGATACCAGTAAAGAATAAGAGTGATCAAAAGGAAATAATTAATGCATTTTCCCAACCTACTCTACATATTGTATTATCAACTCTTCTAATGAGATAGTTTACCAACTTACCAAAATCTCCCTATAAGTTTTTACAAAAGTTATGGGAATACAACATCATATCACTCCATCCCATTAAAGAGATTGATATGAATAAGCCTCTTCCAAACTTATTTAATTATAATTTTTTTATGATTATCATAGAGCAACCTGCCATACTACCAGTAGATTTATTAGTTTATAACATCCAATTCAGAACTTGATATATGAGAACATCATTGATGTGAGTATACCTAATGAGATTACAAAACCACAACCAAATGAGAGTAGAAAAATAAAGATATTTAGTGATATTTTCCCTAAGTATACAGGTCAATAAATAATAGATAAATCAAAAGTGTATTACACATATAATGCACATCCTCCACCCGCTTCGTATCATTCTCATACCAAGTCACAACATCCTTTGAATGGAATTATTGGTATATATCATGTTTCAATGCCATCTAAACCACTTATCACTTTTGTAGAGCATGAGATAGTAGATGATGATTTATATTTGTAATCTTTGTTCATTTGAGCTAATATTAATCATCAACTTATATAGAGTGTCATGGTGGACAATGGTCGAAGTGTGAATGTGTGCAATATCACACTTCTCTCTCATCAAAAAAACACACATAAGAATATTTTTTGCAATAATAATAGTAATTAGTGGATTCAATAGGGTATTTATATTTATATTGGTGATATCACATTACCATTATAGTTTGGTATAACACATATGGCTAGAAAGTTCACAATAATACCTAGTGTAGGGGTATTTAATATTTTATTGGGACATCCCTGGAATCATCAGATTCATAAAGTTCCTTCTAAATTACACAAATTCTTGAAATACATTTTTTATAATGAGGTTATCATAGTTCATGGTATTCAATATGAATACCCCTCCAACCAAAGGTTACTATTCATACATAGTAGATTAAAGTTGAGCAACCCAAAAAGGTTCAACCTATCATAATATTTAGAATCATGTGGTCAATTATCCAAGGAGACCCATCCTTGAAATTCCACTTAATCATAGACTCATCACATATTATAGATAGCCACTCTCTACTCTAGTAAGTCCTATATTGGTTTCATAAAGCATTAATAGTGTTCCACAAAATACACCAAAACACAGTTCATACACTACATGATGTGTTCCAGAGATTCCTATAGCTCATCATTATAAAATACAAACAAAATGTACTACAAATTATTAACATGACAATGGTACTAATATTTCATATTTAGTTCAATTTTCATATTTTGTGTTGTGATCAGTTCCTTCACAATGGCATGATACTTTTCATTCATAAGAAGTCATCCTTATTATGGTAGATGAATGACATATAGATTATGAGGCTTTTACAAGAGTCATTGACTAGTATGTTCCTTTTTTAGTTTCATATATTCAAAAATATAGATTTTTTGGAATATTCTAAAAAAATATTATAATTAGGACATATGCATGCTTTGTTTAGTTCATTTAAATCAGTTGATTTATGCTCAGTATATGCATTATTTATCTATATCTAGTTTTATATCAAATATAACTCACAAGTGTACTTGAGTGAGTTATAAAACATACAATTTATCATTTTAATATGGAGTTTTAGGTGGTGATATTATCTCAGGCCTATAATTTTACTCAAACAAAATTTTTCTAACCTAGATAGTAATGCATTGTGCTCATGTTTGATCCTACTAGACTTATCCCATTAAATAAATGCTATAATTTTTTATATTCAAACTAGTCATGGGATATCTAAAAAAAAATTATGTCAAAACAAGCTCACTAGAGTCATCCTATCACACATATTTTATTATTATATGACTATCCCTATTGCTCATACTTTAGAACATTACATTGTGCAATTTATTTATTCAGTTACTTTCACAATGTTATATTAATGGATACATAATTTTCTGAATATACTAATATTATAAGTTCCATATGTAGATCAACTTCACTTATTAATTCATGCTTTTCATGTTTGCTTTATTTCTTCACGTCTTGTGTGTATTCAATTTATTTCAATTGTGGACATTTTAACATGCCTTTGTTTGTGGTTATAATCCTTCATTGTGTGCTTCTATGTGTATGATAAAAATTTGAACATGTCCCTTATATGTGACCCCTTGGCCTTATTTCATGACTTGTGTGTTTTTATGTGTGTTCTTTGTGTATGTGTCATGTCCATGACACTTGTTTGCTCAGTTTGCTTAGTTTTTTATGCCATGATAGTTACCATGAATCTTCATATATTTTGATGCCATGATGGATATCATGCATCCTCCCTAAGTTGTTATATTCAATATTAAATAATTGGTATATGATCATTATTCACTATATTTCTCATTACTAACATCTATCTAGATAGGACACTATGTATGATTCTTTTTACATGCATATTATGTTACTGCATTGCTTAGTTTATCTATGATGGTGTCATGATATCCAAATTTATAATTATTAATCCAAATTTAAATATTTTATATATCACATCATTGATATAAATTTCTTATTTTAAGATAAGTTATTGTTCACGCTTCATAACTTTCCTCAAAAGAGGGGGAAAATATAGTATCTTCTCTTAAAGATTAAGCTAAAATAGCACACTACATAGACATAATTGTTATCACACTAAATTTCACCCTCAAGGATATTATTCAATACTCATCACTTAGGTGATAGCATGGAGACACCT
Organism: Torreya grandis; assembly: GCA_037957365.1. NCBI lineage: Eukaryota > Viridiplantae > Streptophyta > Pinopsida > Cupressales > Taxaceae > Torreya > Torreya grandis. The sequence goes on along the minus strand of JARHVA010000106.1, from coordinate 960,188 downwards.
CTAGTCTATGGCTGGTCTAATCAGTGAGGTGAATATGTAGATAGGGCTTGTTCCCTTGATGTTATCACCTTGAAACTACTACTAGACTACTACTTGATGAGAAAAGGGTAAGAGATAATTGAAAATAACCTAACTAAGGATGTGATGCACCAAATTTTTTAACCACTACCACACATTTTTAGATGCATAATGAGCATAGAGCAGACCTATTAATACATTACTCCTAAGCTATTCTTCTTACATCAGTATTTCAATATGAAAGTGATATATGATGATTAGGTTAGGAGGGATGATTTTTAAAAGTTCTAAAGACACTAATGGAATATTTCCTCACTTAAACTTCACAAGACTAATTAAACACTCAATATGACCTAAAAGAGCAAGTTCAAACTACATATAGGTGACAGAATGAGACAAAATTTCAAGGAGAACTAGATCAACACTAGATAAGATTAATCATCCATGCACAAACACTAGAATATAGTCATAATATAAGGTAAAAGTAGATTTTCTATTATTTAAATGGATTAAAAAATAAGTAAGGCTTAATCATACTCAAGTGAAAGATCCCTCAAATTCCTTTCAAAGCTTCAATGTATATAAGAAAGAATAGGAGAGAGAGAGAGAATATGGACGTTGTAGAAGCCCATGAAAAGTATCATCCACCTTAAATCAATTACCATCCAAATGGAGGATGAGAGAATAGTTTTATCTTCTTCCTCAACAGGTATTGTTTTGATTTGATGATGCCTTCATCAAGGTGGCGTAGGAGATCATCAATGTCCTCTATGACTTATCCTTTCATTCATGAAACTATCCTTTATTGGTTTAAGAGGAGTTACAAGTCTATGTTTTGACACATGACACTATTGATCATGCTTCTTGGGGTCTTCCCACACCATCCTTTTCCACTTCAAGGATCATCTCATCTTGATGGGAGTGTGACCTAAAACTCAAGTTTATTCATATTGACAAGAACTTTTAATTTCATTGTGTGATCTTGACTGATTTAAAATAGGCCATGAAAATAAGCCCATATCTTCATACAAGATTTAGTCTTTACTTGAGGACTGTAATTAAATATTTCCAACCTCATATAGTTTTATTAAATTATCATTTTATCCATGTTTATCTTTTAGACCACCTTCAAGGACTGACATGTAGATGTATTTGGTCTCTTTGAACTCTTGATTACATATTTTCTTACTACAAGGTTTTTTGAGCTTATTGGTATCATGTAGATCACTTGAGGGGTCTTAAATATCTTTTAGTGATACCATAAAATCTCTACCCATGCTCAACAAGTCCTCACAACCAGTCAAGATGCTTTCACATAAGCAAATCCTTGTAAATAAGCCTAAACCTACCACTTCTAAGCCATTTTATATACCTTCTGCTCTCCACACGTGCTAATGAATGGCTAAAAAATGTGTTCATAAGACCTATGAATGTGTTCCATATTATTTTAAGACAAAAAAATATCACTAGGATCACTTAGGATCATTATCTTTCCCATCGACCTCTTAGAAGGGTTCAAAAAGGGTTTAGACATGTTTTCATTCTTAATAATGATTTATAAAGATGAGGCCTTATTAATATGAATAAACGACACAAATTATAAGTATAGGGACCCCAAAAATATACCATATTTTAATTTTCTCCCATGAATGTTCTCATTGTACTTATCACATGAATAAGTTGACTCATTTTTACTCTTTAGGCCTGTTAAGGAGCTCGAGGTGAAATTTTGAGAGAAAAGGGGCATGAAAAACATTTGTTTTTATTTTAGATGAATATATGAGGTATAATATACTTAAAATAATATATATAAGTGGTTTTAAATTAGTTTTATACCATTAAAAACTTCAACACCTGGTCTGACATGTATTAAGGGTTTATTGATAGGTTTGTCATTCTGACCCTAACAACCTATTCTTGATGTTTTTTCAATATTAAAAGGGCTCTAATAAATATGTAAAAACATATTAGGACCTCATAAACTTTTTCTTAACATTAAAAATGTTCAATAGGACCTTTTCAATCTCAATTCTAACACAAAATATGCATTTCTCCATGTTTTGTATATAGTTTTAAGTGCATTATTGGGCTTCTTTGTTGATAAACCTTGAGACTGAGTTATATTATTTAATTTTGGATATATTTATGAATTATTAAGGATATATACCTCAATAAAAAGTTATATTATCTCTACCAACTTGTATCATACCTCATGTAACACTTTATGTGTGTTTTCTCCCCACTCTTACTATAACTTCCCTGTAAATGTATTGTTTAGGCCTAATACCCTGCCAAGGTTTGAGAATAAATTATTATGAGTGATTTACCCTCTTCATCAAGAATTAAATAATATCAATTATATCCATATAGTATATTAAACCTCATATTACCCTTTATTTTTTATACCCAACACAAAATATGTACCCTACCTTCATATTTATGTAGGTAGGCATGTAGGTCTCTCTTAAGCCTAACATCTCATTAGACCTTGAGGGTACCTTTATTGAGTAGTTTATTATTTTAGATATGGGATTAAAAAAATTATACACCATTGATTCAATACTCTCCATAACTTATATAACTATTATAATTCTCATTGACTACAAGATCTACCTCATTTGCTTGAGAATGTACAGGCATGCCTATAGGTATACATTGCAAACATGGAGCCTCATTGCAACCTTGTTTATTGGAGTAAATTATCTACATAAAGTGGATTTTTATGGAATTTTTATGTTATAATAACCATTTATCCCACATTAATATCCCTTCAAATGATAAATCACGTAACATTATTAAGAACTTTCTCTTCTTGCATTAGCAAGTTATACACAATCACCTTGTGTGCATATTAGCATATCCTCTTTTAATTTTGGGCCCTAATGGTGCCTTGAAAAGGTTTAAAGAGAATTAATTAATTAAAATATAATATTAATAACTTGTTTCCACTTATCTTATGCTCAGAGACTTCTCAAAAAATCATAACTCTACCCTTTCTCTTTATTCATACACCTGCAACCTAGAAAGAACACAATGATTGTGAAGGGTTTTAGGCCTTGTGTGAATTGAGGAGATATTAAGTGAGATTATATAGAATTAGGGAGATATATATGTGTGTTTTTATAGACTTTACAACATTATTTTATCTATTTAAAACCTTGGACTCATCAAAATCCCATTGCCTCCAGCCTACAACTTGATCAATCTGAAGTTTTCTTGTCTTATGATTTCTCACACATGACAAGTGCTGATGTAGGATAATGTGGAAGGGTTTTAACAATCCATAAGGACTCACCTAGATTTCCATTTTAATTTTTTAACCTTCCAACACATTTAGACAAGAAGAAATTATGCTTGTATAGTTTTATAAGGGTTTAAATCCACCTTATGATCTTAACGATTGTTCATAAAGTATAACCCATCAAACCTAAAACTAATTCCTAGAATTTCATGGGCATAATGGTCACTATAAACCCCCAATATAATTCAATCAAAATCTCTCTCTTATACATACCATCCTCAAATTGGTTGGCCTTTTTGGAGCTGTCAAGGGCCCAATGGAGAAAAGGAGGTTTTCTATCTATTTGGACTTGTAACACATTATAAAGCATGGATTTGACTTGTATAATATGAGAAGTAACTTTAAAATCTTTAAATCCATTCAATTTATCTCTCATTCACTTCTCAAACACATAAACCTTCTTAAAACTACCTCTTGGGAAAGAATGAAACTGAAGCATGCATTGTAATTACGAAAATTGATCCTCTTTGACCATGTCCTACATTTCCCACATTGAATGTGCCTTTACAAGTGTCTCTCATATGTAAAAATCATCATTTTGACTTTAAGCCACTTGACAAGCCTTATAATGCAATTACAAGGTATGAAATAATTTTGAGAGGACTAGTACAAAATAATACAAACCAATTAGGCCTAAGACCTATTTAATTCTTTAATATATGACCATGCCACTCTAACAAATTATATTTCGACTGACCTAGACCTTCATGACTTTTAATAATGAATCTCTTCACAAGAGAATGCTAAAAACAAGTATAATATGATAACCCCTCATTACCTTAACTTTTTCAAATGTACCTTAATCTTTCCAAAAACATGTCATTAAACTCCAATGAAGGGGATTAATGACAATACTATGGGTTTTTATTCACTATTCTTGACTAAACACTATAGGATACCTTGAAATCACCAAATACACTTGACAATACATATTTTTATGACAAAGTTTGACCAATAGATCAAGATCAAAACTCTCAAAAGGCTATCAATAAAGTTAAACAAGTCTAAAATCAAAGTTTTGAATTATACCCACTCATGGTGGAAATTTTTGGTTAACATCTTGGGCAACCTCTTGGAATTTCATGCTTGTTATACATATATACCGATATCCTTCTTGCCTTCGTTGGGCTATGGATTCACCCATGTTTCAACTACAGACATGATTTGGCCTTCACACTTGATTGAAATTTCTTTAACAAGACAAGATAATTGATATACCTCCAAAACACACAACACAAGGTAAAGAACCACACACACACCAAAGTAACACACCACACTAGACACACATTGTGTTATAAATCACTTAGGGAAAATAAACACAAGAAATTTCTATATACAACTAATCTTCAATGTTTGGTCCACCTGGGTCAAAAGGAAAATTCCCGAGATCTTTTATTTGTGGTGGACAAGGAGGAAATACACCCTATTTTTATAACACCATGCTTGTTGGATCATCCTTCTTATTTTCCAAATTCTTTTGAATTTTTTAAAATAGATCAAAAACTACAAACATGTCCCTAATGAACACAAATTCATCTTGATCTTCAACACTTACCTTATATTTTTGTCCATCCTTGGCAATGTTTTTTAAGTTGCTCACACTTTATTTTTTAAGGACTATTACAACCCTATACTCCAATGGTTATTTAGAAATTTTATCTTGGTCTTCTATGACATCCTAAATGATGTCATTCTGCTTACCATCAGTTGCAAACTACTAAAGTTCTTCAAGGAGATCCATAATTTATCTCTAGATTCATTAGGATCTTCTTGAGACATACTTTGATTTGTATCCCTTTGATCATGATCTTCAAGCTTGGAAATCATCCTATCACTTCCTTCACCAAGAGACATAGGATTTCAAAGTTTTTAAAATTCTTGAAGGAGTTAAAAATACCAATGCAAATCTTCATCTAGATATTCTTATTGTCCCCTTTAAGGGAGGGTAATTTCTTCAATGCTTGCAGCCTCATTAGCATCCCCAATCTACTGACTAGTGTCTTTAGGCCGTTTTTGATATTTAAATTAATCAAATATATCAAACTCTTCTTTTTATTTTTGAAGGATATCATCTCTTTCAAGGTGTGTTATAACCTATTCCAAAGTTGTCATACCAATATCTTCAATATCTTCTAAGAAAGCATGGTATAATTGTTGCCAAGCATCATCAAGTTTATATTGCTCATCAATAACCCCCACTTTAACCACAATTTTAGGTTCTTCTTGGACCTATTCAAGTTCATTTTCTACAAGATAATCACTTTATTCATCCATTAAACATGGAAGCTCATCTGCCCAAGAAAGGGTTAGTTCATCATGTTTCTCTTCTTTCACACATGTTTGATCTTTTCCCCTATGAAGGGGACTACCAATGGTTATCTCTTCATCATATCTACTAGAGACACTCTCTTTCTTAGATATAATCTCTTCACTTTCTTCCCATACAATAGGTTCTCTTTTCAAAGGGGAGATGGTGAGAGGGAAAGATGATTCATTTGGTGGAGTAGGAGGAAATTATTTCAAGAGATTTTGGTTTTCTTTCTCCCACTCAATAATCAACTTATCGACCTCTAATGTAATTTGAGACTCATGAATAGGTAAGACTTGAGGGATAGGTGAAGGATTTGGAATCTTGGGAACTTCCTTGGATTGACTTCTAACACCTTTTCTCTCTCTTGATCTTGGGCTTGCATATGAAGAGTTTCCTTCCAACTTGGAAATTTTTTTGGTGTGGCTTCTATAACCTCTTCTCTCTTGATTTTTTATGGGAAGAGGAGGAGGTTCATTCTTAAGGGTTAGCATGATGTGATCAGGAGTCATAATATAAAAATGCCTCCAAGATGGAATGGTTTTAGGATATTTGGGAAGATTGGGTGAAGATTTCATAGACTCAAGCTTGTTTATGGTATAGTCTAAGTTGGATCAAGTTAGGGTTGACTTGGGTTAGGAGAGGACACATAAGGATGATTGTATTAATATTTTTCCCTCTTATAGGCCACTAACCTATTCTATATACATTAGATTAAACCTCTTATCTCAAGCATGTCATTGGTTAGGCCTTGTTAATTTTCACTCTCAATATCTATCCACTCATCCTTAAAAAGCTATACTGAGTCCCTCTCTTCTTGAATGAAATGAATAGGGAAAATTAAACTAGGTTATCTTTGACTATCAAGTCCCCTCATTTACATTTCATATTCTAATGGGAGTTATTTTAGTCTTGATAACTTACTAGAAGTGACATGACCTTGACAAGGATGGTTGTAGGGATGATTAGGCTTTACTTCTTGCATTCTCATGAGTAGTTGATAGTCTTACTCTTCCTTAGCTTTAATTATCTAGCTATACACTCCTCATTATACCTCAACTCTTGTTGATGTACAAAGGATTGATATGCAAGCTATTATTGATACCTATTGTACTCCCTTATTCTTTCATTCTCTTTCATTTATCTCTCAAACTCAAGTCTTAACTCTCTAAAACTTTCCTCAGGTTGATTAGGGGAAGAATGACTTTGCCAAGACTTATTAGGAGCATGAGCAGGGGTGGGAGATGGGTAAGTGTTATGACAAGGATAGTATGTCGTTAAAGGGATACTTTTGGAGAATCCATAAACATCATTAGATTGATGTGAAGGATATTTAAGTGAGGGATATAAATTTTCACAAAATGAAGAGTAAGAATACATACTAATTTATGATTTTAAGGCACTTGGGATCTTTAGACTAGTTTTAAATAACTTAGATTCACCATATATATTTGATAAGAATGCCTCCAAAGGTTGATGCACTGAATATCAACTTAAAAAAATCTTCAATAGATGGACATATTATCCCACCGGTCATGCCATAACTGTTATCACAATAAATTACACCCTTTAGGAGGTTGTTCAAGCCTCATCACATGGGTGGTCTAATAAATGATGGGAATATCTAGATAGGGATAGCTCCCTTAATGTTATCACCTTTAAACTACTACTAGAAAAATTCTTGATAGGAAAAGGGTAAGAAATAACTGAAAAAAACTAAGGAGGTGATGCACTAAATTTGTTGACCACTACCATACATTTGCAGTTGCACAATGAGCATAGAAATGACATATTCATACACTACTCCTAATCTACTCTTCTTATATTAGTATTTCAATATGAATGTGGTAGATGATTATTAGGCTAGGAGGGATGATTTTTAAAAGGTATCAAGACACTAATGGAATATTTCCTCACTTAACCTTTATAAGACTATTTAAACACTCCATATGACCTGTAAGAGTGAGTTCAAACTGCATATAGGTGAGAAAATGAGATAACATGTCATAGATAACTAAATAAACACTAGATGAAATCAATCATTGATGTATATACACTATAATATAGTCATAGATAAGGTAAAACTAGCTTGTCTATTGTTTTAATGGCTTAAAAAAGTATCAAGGCTTCACCATACTCAAGTGGAGGATCCATCAAATGCCTTTCAAAGATTCAATATATATAAGAAACAATAGGAGACAGTGAAGATGTATGTTTAATATGCCCATGACAAGTGTCATCCACTTCAAATTAGTTATCATCCAAATGGAGGGTGAGAGAATAATTTTCTCATATTCCCTAGAAAATTTTGTTTTATTTGATGATAACTTCATCAAGGTGGTGTAGGAGATCATCATTGTCCTCTATGACTCATCTTTTCATTCATAAAAGTGTCAATTCTTAGTTTAGGAGGAGTCATAGGTATATGTTTTGACACATGGCACTCTTGATAATGCCTCCTGGAGTCTTCCCACACCATCCTTTGACACTTCAAGGCTTGTTTCATATTTATGGGAGTGAGACTTGAAACACAAACTTTTTCATATTGATAAGAACCTATACTTTTATTGTGTGAGCTTGGTTAATTCAAAAAAGGCCATGAAAATATGACCATCTCTTCATCCAAGGTCTAATCCTTATTTGAGGAATATAATCACATATTGAAAATATCATATAGGTTTAGTAAAGGATCATGTTATCTATGTTTATTTTGTATACCACCTTCAAGGACTAACATGTAGATGTAATTGATCTCTTTGAGCTCTTGATTACATGTTTTATTACTACAAGGTCTCTTGAGCTTGTTGGTAGCCTATATGTCACTTGAGGAGTATTATATAGCTTTTAGGGAGACCACCAGACCTCTACCCATGCTCAACAAGTCCTCACAACTGGCCAAGATGCTTTCACACAGCCAAATCCTTGCAATGAAGCCTAAAACTACCACTTTCAAGCCATTTTCCATACCTTCTGCTCTCCACACATGCCATTTAATAGATCCAATAGGTGTTTTTGAGACATATTACTATGATCCATGTTATTTTAAAATAGAAAAAGATCATGAGGATCACTTAGGTTCATTATCTATCCCATCAAGCTCTTAGAAGGGTTCAAACAGGGTTTAGACATGTTTTCATTCTTAACAATGATTCATAAATATGAGGCTTTATTAGGATGAATAAATGCCAAAAATTAGAAGTATATGGAACCCAAAAACATCCCCTAATTGAATTTTCTCCCATGAACTTTCTCATTGTACTTGTCATGTGAAGAAGTTGACTTTTTTTTACTGTTTAGGTCTACTAGGGAGGTCGAGGTGAAATTTTGAACAAAAAAAGGCATGAAAAAACATTTATTTTGCTTGTATATGACTTTATGAGGTCTAATACACTTCCGGTAATGTCTCCAAGTGGTTTTAAATGAGGTTTTAACCCTTTAAAAATTCAACACCTGGTTTGGCCTATATTAAGGGTTTATTGATATGTTTATCATTCTAGCCCAAATAACATGTTCTTGATTTTTTTTTCAATCTTCTAAGGGCTCTAAACACTATGGTAACCCCTATTAGTATCTAATACACTTTTATCAACATTATCTATGTTTAAAAATACCTTTTAAATTTCATGGTTAACACAAAATATGCATTTCTCCATGTTTTGTATATAGTTATACGTGCATTATTAGGCTTCTAAGTTAATAATCCTAGATATTAAGTTCTCATAGCTAGTTATGGATTTATTGAATAATTAAAAAGGATAGATACCTCAAAATTCTTCTCATCACTACCAACCTGTATCATACCTCATGTAATACTTTTAGTGTGTTTTCTCCCCACTCTACCTACAACTAGCCTGTAGATGCATTGTTTAGGCTTAACACCCTACCAAGGTTTGATAATATATTCTTATGAGTGATATATCCTATTCATTAGGAATCCACATCTATCCATTATATCCCTATAGTATCTTAAACCTCATATTACACTTTAGTTCTTACACCCAACACAAATATGCACCCTGCCTTCACATTTATGTAGACATGTTTGTAGGTTGTAGTCATATAAAATGTCTAAATTGGTAGTTTGAGTGTGTCTTGTGACACCCTATCCATATCTCCTTTTTTCATGCTCTTTTGACCCTTCTAGACATCTTTTCACTCATTACCAATCATCCAAAACCTTTTAAATAATGATTCTACCTCAACCAGACTGTATTTCCTAGGCCAATACTATTTCCCCAAGTCTTGAGCCTATAGGAAAGGAGTGCCATAGTTGGACTATAGTGTCATACCTTAGCGTGTCCTATTTTTGGTGCTCCTATCCACTTATACTTTGAGCCCCAATGGTTATTTTTAGCTGATCCTTATCCTTAATTATGTCAACCTAGCACAAATACATTTGACCCATGACCAATTATTCCCTATAAAATCCCATTCAAGCTCATTTATAGAGGGAGGTGATAAATATTACAAATCAATAAATAATATAAATAAATCACTAAGGTAAACCTCCCTATTTTATACATATTGTCACCCAACACAGCTATAATCACACTCAAACCCACATACCAATCCTTAGCCACCTCAATCACTCTCAATTTGGCATTTTTTCATCCACATCACACTATTGTAAAAATCACATTAGGTGGGAGAACTACATATGGCTTGATCCCTCTTTGGAGTATTGGTATATAGGTAACATGCCCATACAAGTGGTGTGAATTGCATGTTCAGTACATCTTACACACTAACCCTCCCTTCTCAAGTGATTCAAAGATTGTTTTATCAAGCAAGATGGAGGGTTAGGTTTTGAAGATTAAATTATCTATACAACAAGTTCCATCATGAATCAGTGCTCAATATTTCATAAACATGCTCACACAGGCATAACATAAATACCCATAAAGTTTCAAGTCTCTATGACCATTTTGGACAACAACAACAAGATTGGACTACAGTGTCAGACCTCAAGGTGTCCTATTTTTGGCGCTCTTATCCTTTGGCTGAATGAAATCTAGATCCAGGTTCATGACACTATCCTAGTCCTACATAACTAGTTTTAACTTTTGTATCAACCATTTTAGTTCACTTTCAAGCTAAGTTATATTTATCCTCATTTATTTCTATTTTTAAAAAGGTGAAAAAGACAAATAAATTATATAAATCAGGACTATAATTATTGTAATATTTTTTACTAATTTATTAATCTAGACCTTGAGCTAAATTAGGAATAAAACTCCATTATTCCCAAAAAATTTAAATCATTTGGTGAATCTGACTTACTTTGTTTATACACAAAAACCCTAGGGAAAATTCCTTGATGATTTTAGTAGTAATTTTTTGATTTTTTTCCTACATATATAAATAAAAATTTCACATTTAATTTTAAAAATTCATCATAGTAGTTTTTAAATATCATTTTCAAACCCTAGTTGAACTTACTAGGTCCTTTTGCTTTTTGAGGTATCACCTTACATGTTTGTGAGCTTTGTATCTTTTTTTATGCATATTCCAATTTATTATTTTTGAGACTTTACATTTCATTTATTCAATACTTTCCTTCCATCACATTTTTCTTATTACAACTTATTTCAAAAAAATTAATCCATTTTTGATTGGTTTTCCTACTTTAACAATAGCCTAATATACCAGTTTTGATGAAACTAATTTAAGGGAACTTCAAGACCTTTTAACTAAACATCTTGATATATAAGATGATATTCTTGAAATATTACTATAAGAACAAAAAAAATTAAACAATGGTCAATTGTCTCAGACCATAGAACAACCAGTTGAAAATGACACTAGGGGGGCAACTATGTCTCAACAATCCCCTATAACAACCCAACCTTCCTATATAGCACCACAAATTATGGCTAGTACATCTTTGTCTCTTGATGTGGCTGCCCTTGTACAAGAGATAAAATCTCTTCAATCCAAGATGCTACATCTTGAGCAAGGTGCCATTAGACCAACACAAGCTTTGGACTCTTTTTCTCTACTTCATACACCATTGGCATGCCATATTGCTTATACACCCTTGCCGCCAGTTTTTTTTCAACCCAAGATCACTCTATATGATGGTAAGGGTGATCCAAAGACACGCTTGAAAGATTTTCACATAGATCTTTCGGAGTATGTGCCAAATCATTGGCTATTAACCAAGCTATTTCCATAGAGTTTAAAGGATTATGATCTACAATGGTTCTATATTATACTGAATCAATCAGTCAATGCATTCAATCCTTTAAACAACATGTTCTTGGTCATTTCATAATTAACATCAGTGACAAGGTTTCTTATGCCCAAATTTCACAACAAAAACAAAGGTCAAATGAGAATCTCATAAATTATATTCTTAGATATAAGACTAAACCCCATGGATGATCAAGAATTACAAGATCTCTTCAAACAGAGTCTTCTGCCAGCTTTGCATGAGTTAATAATGTTCAAAAGGTTCTTCTTCCTTCATTTAGTTATGTCATACACTAAAGGAAAGAGAAGCCAAATTAATTTCAATTGGTAAACTCAAGTACACAAGCATATCAAAAACAACAAATAAAATTAATAATAAAGTCCCATACAAAGTAAAGGTTAATGATAACAAAAGTCAAGATCAACCTATAGTTAATGCAGCTTCAAAGCCCCCTTAGTGAGTGGTTTTATCAACACCTTCTCGATGAGCCTTTACCAATCTACCAGTATCTCTAACTAGAGTCTTACAGTAGCTATTAGAATGCAATGTCGTATTTCTCCCTCCTATTAGGGAAGTTGATATGACAAAGCCTCTTCCATGTGGATATGATCAAAATTCATTTTATGATTTTCATAGGGCACTAGAACACACAAAGAACAAATGCATCAGTTTGTGACACAAGATATAAGAGTTGATAGATAGAAACCTTATTTATCTTGGCATTCCATTTGAGCTTCCTCAAGCAAAGCAAACACAAGACAAGGCTCTAAAAATTTTCTCAAATCCTTTCCCACAAAATTCTAAACAAGAGACCGCAGATAAATTAGGTGCTCACCATACATATCATACACATCCTCCACGAACTACATACTAGGCACTTTCAATTGAGTCATATCCTTTGAGTAACATGATTGGTGTGTATAATTCTAGAGTTCCAGCTAGACTTTGATCTCCTTTTCAAAGCAAGAGATAGTTAAGGATGATTCATATTACTATACACTCCTTATCATAGCCTACATTGATGACCATCCCATTCATAGCATTCTCATAGATAATGGATCTAGTGTGAACATGTTCACTATGACATTACTCCAACATTTGGGATATTTAGATCAGGATATTACCCTGACATACATGATTATCAATGGATTTAGTGGACACATATAGAGGTCATTGGGTGAGATTGTACTTATTCTATAGGTTGTACCTATACACGTGGCCACACCATTTATTATTATTCCTAGTGTAGCAGTCTTTGATATGTTGCTTGGTCAACCATGGATACAAAAACTTTGAGCAGTACCTTCTGAAGTTCATAGATGTATGAAATTCATTCACTCTAATTATGTTTTTACAATTGGTGGAGTTTTGTATGAGTTATCACTCCCCACTTTAGATCCATTTACTACTCTACGATCATCAGTTTTAACTCCTCCACTAGTTATGTATTATTCTAGTCTAGATTTAGACACATTCAAGGCCTCTCTCTCTAGTATAGAGAGTTCATGGACTTCCATGGAGGCCTCTCTTAAAGTGACCACTACATCATTGATAGTTTAAGGACTCTAGATACTTTCTAGCTACAATACTCATATCCAAGGTAGTATCATCGAGGTCACATGCCTCTACATAGAGAGCACATTTTTAGAGAGCTTATTCTACTACTAAATGGGTCCTTAAGAGCCCAATAATTTCATCCACTTCTTAGAGTTACATGGGGACCCCACAATCAGTTTTCATTGTATAAATTTTAGAGCACTTACACCATACACAACTTTTAGATTCATAGTCTCAGCCCTTCCATTGTGCTTCATGATCACACATGATCCCTCTCCTTGATATAAGACACCATGATAGGGAGTCTCTTATGAGACTCATCAGTTAGTATCATTTCTTCTTAGTCTTTCTTGTAAATAGCTTCTTTTTGCTTTCTTTTACATAGTTTCCTTATGATTGCTTGTACATAGTTTATTTAAAAGATACCAAAAATAATATAATATTCCAAAATATCAAAAACAATATAACATGTTAAAATAAAAAAACATTCAAATAAATCAAAACATCAAAAACATTTCAACTATAAGCATTATCCATGCTTTACATTTCTTTTTCCATGCTAGACTTACATTTTATTGTTATATGCTATTGTTTGTCGATTTATCTACATTACCATGCTTCACTTGATCTTCTTTAAATGTGTGCAGTGACACCTAGATCCTTGATTGCTTCACTCTACCCATTGAGGGGGAATCTTATTTCATACATTCAAGACATACATTGATATATCTACCCACTAGGGGCATATTTTACATGACTATACCATCTAGGTTATATCATTCCTACACCACACACTCTAGTTATCATATTGATGTACATTACTTTCTATCTTACATAGATTATTCTATCAACACTCAAAAATATATAGCACTTGTGTATGTCTAATCATCTACCTAGTCTTGTACTACATGTTTTACATACTTTCACTTCTTACTTTGATTAGTTAGATGTGATAGTATTTTTTGGGTGAATATTTTGTCAGTCAGTTGTTTGATTGAGCAAAATAGGTCTTATCATCCATAACAAAGGAGATTGGTCAGCCCAGTGTGCAGATTTACTACATCAGAGGTGGACAAATCTCTCCTCTCATCAAGGGGAGGTTCCCTATGAATATACAAGAGCTATATACTATAAATATATGTAAAAAATAACACTCAGGGATAGGATAAGCCATCCATCTCTCTTTTTTTAGAGATTATGTTACCCACCAGAAAGAATTCTAGTTGTTTACTGTAAGACCACTTCTGAAAGAAGATAAGTGCCTTCAGTGTTTCCAAGACTGTTGGGTGAATATTTTGTCACCAGTGTACTGATGAGCAAAATAGGTCTGATCATCCACAGCAAGGGAGATTGGTCATCCAAAGTTGCAGGTTTACCACATCCAAAGGGGATAAATCTCTCTTCTCATCAAGGGGAGGTTCCCTATAAAATATGGAGCTATATAATATATATGTGTGTGTGTGTGTGTGTGTGTGTAGAAAATAACACTCAGAGGTAGGATAAGCCATCCATCTCTCTTTTTTCAGAGATGATGTTAACGATAGAGGATAAAATATTGGTGAAAACACTAAAGGCACTTCTCTTTTTTTAGAAGTATTCTTGTAGGAAATAGCAAGAATTCTTTCAGGTAGTACAAGTAACTAGTAACCAAGGGCATAGTAACTAGCAGCCTAAGATTTAGCACAAATTCTCCACCTTGACTTCCCAAGAGTGAGATATGAAAGACAATGAGGCCACAAAGTCATCCTGAGGTCCTTTACATAGAAACAAAATATAAAGGATAATGAGGGCACAAAATTGTCCCAAGATCCTTTACACAAGAACATAAAGAAAACACACTGAAGGCGATTGTGGGGGCACAAAGTCTCTCCACAGTTGGCTTCAGGACACCTTCCTAATTACTTCCACTAGTTCTACTTGCTAGATCAAATAAACAAGAACACATTCAGAAGACAGACATAAGAACAATCTCCTAAAATGATACAAGCTATAACAGCACAAAGTCTGCAAGTCACTTGCTTTCTCATTAAAATAAAATAATATAAACAACAATCTGAGCTCCAAGTCTCAGTATTCACCTTTCAATTTGGGAAGAGTTTTTCTTAAGTGATTAAAAAGATCTCTTTCATATAAAATGAGAGATTACAATATATAGCGCTCCAAGAAAGACTTGGGCGCCTATTTTCATGAAAAAGGCCCATGTTGAATTGAATGCCTTAAATATCTATGAAAGGGCCATGCTAGAACAGGTCATCAGCCTTAACTTTGGCATTCTAAATCATCTCAAATGTCTCCTCCTTAGTATGGACTATCTAGTCCTTTTCTTGATGGCTGTGCAGCTGTCCAATTTGCCATTACTTCATGGAAGAAAAATAGGTTGCATCCTTGATTTGGTGTGCTCAAAAGTCTACTTGATCCACTATTTCACCTACTAGAAATAACTCTTTTGAAGATATTTTTGGTCCTTTGGTCTCATTCCTCTCTCCCCTATAGCAATTTGAGTCTTCGATCTCTCTTTTCATCCAATCACTTGGTTCTTCCTTTGGCTCCTTCTTTAGCCATGGCAAGTTCCACTGTTATGAAACTAATTAGAAACTTACAAAAAATGGGATCCCTGACACTTCTTGCCCAAGCATCTTCAAAAGGGAAATGTGGATGTAGACACTTGTCACATTTTGTTGAGTTATAATGAAACATGTGGCACATTCCACAGCTTTGTAGAAAAACATATTACAACCTTCTTCTATTTCCACTTATCACTTTCTATGTGATTTTATAAGGGACACATGGTGGCTTTTGCTGCACTTTGTCTTTTTCCATCAGGCATTTTTCTGTGTGCTTTTCTCTTGAGTTAGGATTTTTAATTTTTGGCAAACTTTTCCTTCTTTGGCAGAATTTTCCTTTGGACAAAAAGTCTGAAGGAATTTCTTCACTTTGTCTTTTTCTTCCAGACTTTGGCTTTCGAGCTTTTTTCTTAGTCATTTTCCCATGGAAAAAGTTCAAAGTAAATGTTCCCTATTGGCTTTTGAACAAATCTAAATGAATTATATCTTTTCTACCTTCTCTTTGACCCTTAAACCAATGTTGGCACCCTTTGCAAGGGCACTTGCCTCTAGTTCACTGCCCTCTGCAAGGGCATTTGTTCCTTCAGCCCTGGGGCAGCCCCTTGAATTTGCTGGTTAAACCTACCGATTGAACCAACTTTGGTTCAATGGTTCAATCAGTTCAATCCCTTTATTTGGCTAAGTCCTTTGTCCACTTGAACCAACTACACATTGAACCTTTAAACCATTGAACCCATTAAACCTTTAAACCAAAATGGTTCAATGGTTCAACGGTTCAATGGTTCAAGCCTTCTTTTCTTTGATAAGTGTTTTGAAGCCGTTGAACCTTGAAATGGTTGAACTATTGAACCTTTGCCAAAACACTTAACTCTTGTCGATGACGCTGAACCTTGAACCCATTAAACCTTTAAACCTTTTTGGTTCAAGGTTCAATGGTTCAACCCTTGCTTAGGAGCTTGTCGATTGAACTCTTTTGGTTGAACCAAGGCATTAAACCAACCTTGAAATCACCTAAATGTTGAGAGCTTGTTTATTTCCTATAGAGTCCATAGAAATCCTCCTATGAAGTCTATAGAACTTGGCCTGCAGAGTCCATAGTTTTAAGACCTTGAAGTCCATAGAAACTGAGTCTGTAGAAATGAACCTGCAAAGTCCATAAAAACTAGTCTACAGAGTTTGTAGAAATGAGCTTGTGGAGTTCATAGATTTAAGCCTGTAGAGTCCATAGATTTAAGCTTGTAGAGTCTGTAGATTTTTGAAAAGCTTGAAGAATGGAGAATTTAAATGCATAGAATAATTTTTTAAAAGGGGAGAGAGGATTCTGGTCTATTGAACCAAAATAGTTCATAGGTTGTTCCAAAAATGAGTGACATTTTCGGGGACAACAGCTGGCTCTAATTGGCAAACTTTTTTCAGTTGAAAACTTAGAACATCTGAGGGGAGTAGAAACCATAATCTCCAATGCCTTCAAGTATGCCATTGGGATATGGAGTCATGCCACCCAAAAAGAAAGGCTCTATAAAATGAAAATGAGAATGAAAAGCACAAAACATAACCAAAGACTATATAAATGTACATATGTACAGGTGAACTTATCTGATACTTCAAGAATTGAAGTGATTCAGATGCTACCCTTTGTGAGACAATGAACATGGCATTCTATCCTAATAAACTAGTAGGAAACCATTTTGTCCCAAGAATTGATGACGGGCAAATGGAACTCTCCACCAGGAATCACATTGTCTGTGCACTCCTTTTGGTTCTCTCTTCTTGTGCCATGGCAAGATGCGGTTTCCAATCTAAAAACCATAAATCTTTGCTCTCTTGGTGAAGAGTTCATTTTGCTAAATTTAGAGTATAGTTGTATGGTCCACTACCATAGCTTGTTGTTTTTCTAGTTTAGTCTAGCACATATTTTGATTGTTAGCATCAGGCCCCTGACAAACCATTGATTCAGCATCTCCTTTAGCATGAGGGAGTTTGACATCTTCACCCTGAGTAGCCTTCAATCTGAGTAACAGAGATTCATACTCGGTAGTGTTGTTGGTGTTGTTGAATTACAACTTGTGTGAAGGAGGAAGAATATCTACTTGAGGAGATATCAACACCATCCTGACTCCAGCACTGGTAGAATAATTACTGCCATTGAATTCCTAGATCCAAACATCATTATAAATTGATCTTCTATTAGATTTCTCTTTATTAGAGATGGAAGGTCTTTTTTTATTTATATTTTGCCCTACCAATTCTTTTGATGTCTTGTTTGAATCAATTCTTGGATTGCCAGCTACAATAATTTCATCTATAGAAACATGAACATCCTCTGTGGACAAAAAATAATTACCCCTATTTGAAGACTCAAATAGAATCTGAGCTTCAGGTGTTGATGTCTGAATGACTTGGATGGGCATCTTCCTTGAGGGATCATGAGTTACCTTTCTAATCTCTTTTCCTAAGGGGATGGCTATATTCTTCACACACTCCACCAACCTGTCTAATTACTTAGGGTTGGCTTGTAGGAATTCAAATTTAGTCATTTGAATTTTAGTTTTCTTGACATGGTCAACTATGTCAAATGATAAAAATGGACTAGGAAGAGAGGATGGGAGTTCATCCTTTTGGTTTTTGGGAGGGGGAGGACTGGCCTGCGAATTTGAAGTAGAAGGCATAGAGATATTTGATGTACTTACCTTCTTAGAAATCACCAGGTCCTTTGGCTGGAAAGGTAGAGTGGTCCCACATTTAGCAATTGAAATTGTTGGTTGAGGTCACTCCTCTGTCTTTTCTTTTTTATCTTGCTAGGCTGACTGATTCTTAGATTGGGTGAATACTACATATGATCCCTCGACTGCTTCACCTTTACTTCTAGGTTCATCTCTGTAATTTAGGAAACCAATGTGGGAGTTGCCAACTGATTCTTCTTGATCCTCCTTGAAGAGACTAGCATCATTTTCTTGATCAAACTCAGGTTGGAAAGAGAAATCATGTTCTATTTCCAAATATCCAACTGTTGAGTTGGTTGGAGGCACTTTAAGGGCGAAGTTCCTCTATGGGGGAGGAAGGCAATTTAGCTATCCTTGATTCTTGGTAGCATTGCCTTGATATGCCTGATTCTAAAATGTCCTCCTTGGCATATCCTGATTAGGGGGAGCAGACATACCTTGGGCCATTTGCCTTTTCAAGGCTAGAAGTTCATTTACTATCTTTTTCACATTTGATCAGTGGTAGATGAAGGTGGATACTTAGAAGATGAAGAGGATTTACCTCTATTAGGATCTCTCCTTATCTTTTTTTCTAAGATAAGGTCATCTTATAGCTTAGTAGCCAATTCTTGAGCAACCTCAAGGTCTATGTGTCTAGCCCATCTCAATAGAAAACTCACTTCAGGCAGCTACGAGTTGATGAAGAAACACTTGAGATTTTTAAGTGTCAGCTAGGCGATCATGGGAATCCTATGCCTCAACTTGTCAAAATTAGCAATGAAGTCCCTCATAGGTTCATGGGGCTCCTTCTTCATCTATGTGAGCTGGGCCAGTAAGGCATGTGCATCTTTGGTAGACTTGAACTTGGCTTCAAATTTATCTTTAAGGGTGTCCCAATCAATCATTGAACGAGCTTGTAGATGGTAGAACTAGTCTGTAGTAGCACCTTGTAGTGTCTCTATGAATAGTCTGACTACTATGTCTTCATACTCCACACCTATTACACCACAAGCTATGTTGAAGGCAGCAATATCTTCATCAGGGTGAACTTTCCCATCACCAAAAAATTTGGGGAAATTCTTCCTTGAACTACATGGAAACTCATGTAGAGGTGGGGTCAAATTGAGTGGGCCAAATGAGTTACCCCAGGGGCCTTGAACTGCCATGATGGGATTATGAAAAATAGGGATAACAAATCTAGGTGGAGTTGCCAGATTGTAAAACAAAAATGGGAAAGAACTGGCCCTACTTCAACTTGAAGCTTGAGGCTTCAAAATGCGTGTTCTATCCCAGTTGGCATGGAGGAAGATGGTAAGGCTATAATGATAGTGGGTAAGACACAGAATAGAGAAACTAGAGTCTGTAATGGATAAGGGAAGGGACTGCTTCAATTTAAAACTTGAGGCTTCAGACTGCACGTTCATCCCTAGTGGAGTCACCAAAAAGATTATTGGGTGAATATTTTGTCACCAATGTATTGATGAGCAAAATAGGTCTGATCATCCACAACAAGGGAGATTGGTGATCCAAAGTTGTAGGTTTACCACATCCAAAGGGGAGAAATCTCTCATCTCATCAAGGGGAGGTTCCCTATAAAATATGAAGGAGCTATATACTATATATATAGAGAGAAAATAACACTCAGGGTTAGGATAAGCCATCCATCTCTCTTTTTTTAGAGATGATGTTAACGAATAGAGGAGAAAATCCTGGTGAAAACACTGAAGGCACTTCTCTTTTTTTAGAAGTGTTCTTATAGGAAATAGTAGTTCTTTTAGGTAGTACAAGTAATTGGTAAACAAGGGCGTAGTAACCAGTAGCCTGAGATGTAGCACAAAGTCTCCACCTCGACTACCCAAGAGTGAGATACGAAGGACAATGAGGGAACAAAGTCATCCTAAGGCCCTTTACATAGAAATAGAATACGAAGGATAATGAGGGCACAAAGTCATCCCAAGATCCTTTGCACAAGAATAGAAAGAAAACACACTGAAGGCGATTGTGGGGGCACAAAGTCTCTCCATAGTTGCCTTTAGGACACCTTTCTAATTAATTCCACTAGTTTTGCTTGTTAGATAAAATAAACAAGAACACATGCAGAAGATAGACATAAGAACAATCTCCTAAAATGATACAAGCTATAACAGCACAAAGTCTACAAGTCACTTGCTTTCTCATTCAAATAAAATAATATGAACAACAATTTGAGCTCTAAGTCTCAGTATTCGCCTTTCAATTTGGGCAGAGTTTTTCTTAAGTGATCAAAAATATCTCTTTCATATAAAATGAGAGATTACAATATATAGCGCTCCAAGAAAGACTTGGGTGCTTATTTTCATGAAAAAGGCCCATGCTAAATCGAATGCCTTAAATATCTGTGAAAGGGCCATGCTAGAATAGATCATTGACCTTGACTTTGGCATTCTAAATCATCTCAAATGTCTCCTCCTTAGTATGGACTATCTAGTCCTTTTCCTGATGTCTGTGCAGCTGTCCAATTTTCCATTACTTCATGGAAGAAAAATAGGCTGCATCCTTGATTTGGTGTGCTCAGAAGTCTACTTGATCCACTGTTTCACCTACTGGAAATAAATCTTTTGAAGATATTTCTAGTCTTTTGGTCTCGTTCCTCTCTCCCCTATAGCAATTTGAGTCTTCGGGCTCTCTTTTTAGCCAGTCGCTTGGTTCTTCCTTTGGCTCCTTCTTTGGCCATGGTAAGTTCTACTGTTATGAAACTTATTAGAAACTTATAGAAAATGGGATCCATGACACTTCTTGACCAAGCAGCTTCAAAAGGGGAATGCGGATGCAGACACTTGTCACGTTCCACTGAGTTATAATAGAACACGTGGCACATTCCATAGCTTTGTAGAAAAACATATTACAACCTTCCATTGTTTCCACTTGGCACTTTTCACATGATTCTATAAGGTACATGTGGTGGCTTCCATTGTACTTTGTCTTTTTCCATTGGGCATTTTTTTGTGGGCTTTTCTCTTTAGTCAAGATTTTCCTTTTTTGGTGGACTTTTCCTTCTTTGGCAGACTTTTCCTTCAAACAAAAAGTTTGAAGGAATTCCTTCACTTTGTCTTTTTCTACTAAACTTTGGCTTTTGGGCTTTTTCCTTAGTCATTTTCCCACAAAAAATACTTTTGAAAGAATTCTAACAGCTCTTTCACTTAATAATTTCCTTCAAACAAAAATTCTGAAGGAAAGGTTCCCTATCGACCTTTGAACAAATCTGAAGGAATTCTATCTTTTCTGTCTTCTCTTTGACCCTTGAACCAATGTTGGCACCCTCTGTAAGGGCACTTGCCTCTAGTTCACTGCCCTCTGCAAGGGCATTTGTTCCTTTGGCCCTGGGGCAACCCCTTGAACCTACTGGTTGAACCTACCGACTGAACCAACTTTGGTTCAATGGTTCAATCAATTCAATCCCTTTATTTAGCTAAGTCCTTTGTCTTCTTAAACCAACCACATGTTGAACCTTTGAACCATTGAACCCATTGAACCTTTAAACCAAAATGGTTCAATGGTTCAACAGTTCAATGGTTCAAGCCTTCTTCTCTTTGATAAGTGTTTTAAAGCTGTTGAACCTTGAACCCATTGAACCTTTAAACCCTTGCTTAGGAGCTTGTTGATTGAACTCTTTTGGTTGAACCAAGGCATTGAACCAACCTTGAAATTGCCTAAGTGTTGAGATCTTGTTTCTTTCCTACAGAGTCCATAGAAATCCACCTGCGAAGTCCATAGAACTTGGCCTACAGAGTCTGTAGTTTTGAGGCCTTGAAGTCCATAGAAACTGAGTCTATAGAAATGAACTTGCAGAGTCTGTAGAATTGGTCTGCAGAGTCTGTAGAAATGAGCCTATGGAGTCCGTAGATTTAAGCCTGTAGAGTCTATAGATTTAAGCCTGTAGAGTTCGTAAATTTCTAAAAAGCTTGAAGAATGGAGAATTTGAATGCACAAAACAATTTTTGAAAAGGGGAGAGAGGATTTTGGTCTGTTGAACCAAAATAGTTCATAGGTTGTTCCAAAAATGAGTGACATTTTTGGGGACAATAGTATTTATAGCATTTACATGATTTCCTTTCTTGCTTTGAGTATCTAAATGTGATTACATTTCTTAGTTCCTATTTTGTCTCTTGTGTGTGCCTTAGGATATTTGCCAATGTCCTTTGCTTATACCCTTCTATGTGCTTGTGTCCCTCATGCCAACCTTGCTTGTTTTCAATTGTATGTGTATGTGGAATTTTAACATACCTTATATGTTTACTTTTCCATTTTGAGTGACATGTGCCCATGTCCCTTGTTTTATTGGCCCCTTGGCCTCTTTTGTATGCTTTTTGCCGTGTGTGCTTGTTTGCATGTTTGCTTCTTAATTGTTTACAATGCCATTATGCACATCATGTTTTATGTTACTTTCATGTATGCCATGATGGACATCATGCTCCACCCTCCTTGACAACTCACACCTAACAAATAACTAGATTTCTAGGTTTATTTTAATATACTACACATGTTATTACATTGTTACATCTATCTAAGCAAAACCCTATTGATCTAATAATCTCCAACACAAATTATGATATATCTTGAGACATATTTTCAATTATCATTGTTATATCATGTGCTTCATATCATAACACACATAAAAGGCTCTTTCTTCTAAGGGAAGTCATTTAAAGGTCTTATATCATACCCTCAGAAGAGGGGGAAACAAACATAGGTTTTGTCATAGAGATCAAAGCCCTCTACCAATTAAAATATTAGTTTTTAGAACACTCAAAATAATATTCAGAATCCTAAACATGCAGAATAGACTAGAAAGATAGTGATGAATATACAATAGTGATCAAAAATAGTAAAGGATAAGATCACCATAGTTGGACTATAGCAATAGATAGTAAAGTGTCCTATTTTTGGTGCTCATGTCTAAATATCCAAAAAACCAAAATTTATACAAATAAATAGAAAAGTAAGGTCGGTAATAGTTTTATCAACTACCTTATAGTTTACATTGATTAGTTTCAGTACAATTTTACTCAGAGTATCCAGATATAGGTGGCATCATGCATGGTATGATGGGCCTCACTTCTAGTTTTAGATTGGGCAGTTAGTACAACTTCCAAATTAGAATCCATGTTTTAGACATTAGTCATTGGGGGAGATGTGTACAACACATTTGCCTTCTTTTCTTTCCAATTAAATATATTACCTGAGTATTCTCAGTAGTTACATGCATTCTCTCTACAGGTGGTTGGCATCATTTTAGAGTGGCTTTCATCTAAGCCTAATCTCCACCTTTTGAAATGTCCAAGATTGGCCTAGTTCTCAATACAATTCAGTTATACACACCACATTATCATATTACAAAGCATTTATGGGCTTCATGAGCCATCTCATATGACACACATTCATACCAATATCATTTCATAGCTTCACACTTAATGAGCAATGATGGAGCTAAAGGACTAGCTAGCCTTTGTATTAGTGAGTCACCTATTCAAATGGATTGGACACACAATAAAAACATCAATTAACACACACATGATCACATAGATTCACTTCTTGGGTGATGATGGAGCCAAAGGGATCACCTTTATATTATTGAGCCACCCTCGAGGAAGTGAACACTTAGCTCTATTCATAATATTACTCTTGGTACAACAAATATCTAACATCACTCAACATCACAATAGGTTTTGTATTGGTTTACTTACCTGGTGATGTGTATACATTCATTTATCTTCCTCTCTCTTTTACCTAGACTTTGTACATTATCATTTTAGGCATAGTGTGTCTAGTAAGAACTAATCTACTCCTTGTTTTATCTTGCAGATTTATGCTTCACATTGTGCTCTCTCTATGCACACTCAATATCACACATCTTCATAGGTTTCACCCTTATAGGTAGGTTTAGGTATGCTTTCTATTTTTCCTTTATCTTAGTATTTCACTTTGTTGCATCACTAGAATAAATAAGGGGAAAATGTAGTCATATAAAATATCCAAATTGGTAGTCTGAGTGTGGCTTGTGATACCATATCATAGCTCATTTTGAGATGCTCTTGTGACCCTTCTAGACATCTTTTTGCTCATTACCAGTCATCCAAAACCTTCTAAACAATGATTCCACCTCAACCAGACTATATTTCCCAAGACAATCTTATTCCCCTAGGTTCTAAATATATAGGATATGAGTGCTATAGTTGGACTATAGTGCCAGACCCTAGGGTGTCCCATTTTTGGTGCTCCTATCCATTTGCACTTTGATCCCCAATGGTTATTTTCATCCAATCCCTATCCTTAATTATGTCAGCCTAACACAAATAAATTTAACCCATGACCAGTTATTCCCTATAAAATCCCACTCAAAGCTCATTAACAAAGGGAGATGATAAATCTTATAAATCAAGCAAGAATAAAAACAAATCACTAATGCAAATTTCCCTATTCTCTACATATAGTCACCCAACATAACTAAAACACACTCAAACCCTCATACCAGTCCCTAGCCACCTCAATTACTCTCAATTTGGTATTTTTACATCTACATCACACTATTTCACAAAGCACATTAGTTGGGATAACTACATATGTCTTGATCTCTCTTTGGAGTATTTCAATATAGGTAGCATGCCCACACAAGGGGTGTGGATTATAGGTTCATTACATATTACACACTAACCCCCCCTTTTAAAGTGATTCAAAGATTATTTTATCAAGCATGATGGAGGGTTAGGGTTTGATGATTAAATCATCTCTATAATGAGTTGCATCATGAATTAGTGCTCAATATTTCATAGATAGGCTCACACAAGCACAACATAAATACCCAAAAAAAATTATGTCTCTATGATTAGTCTAGAAAATATTGAAAGGATTGGACTATAGAACCAACCCCCAAGGTGTCATATTTTTAATGCTCCTATCCTTTTGCCAAACAAAATCTAGATCCAAGTTCACGACACTATCCTAGTCCTACACAACTAGTTTCAACTTTTGTATCAACTGTTTCAATCCAGTTTCAATCTAAGTTGTATTTCTCCTCATTTATTTCTATTTTTAGAAAGGTAAAAAAAGACAAATAAACTATAAAAATTAGGACTATAATTATTAAAATATTTTGTACTGATTTATTAATCCATACCTTTATCTAAATTAGGAATAAAACTCCATTATTCCCAAAAAATCTAAATCATAAGTCTCTCTTAGGCCTAATATCTCATTAGACCTTGAGGGTGCCTTTCTTAAGTAGTTAATTATTTTATATAGGGGATCAAAAAATTATCCATCATTTATTAAAGACTCTTCATCCCTTATATAAATCTAATAATTCCCATTCACTAGAAGATCTACCTCATTTGTTTGAGAATGTAGAGGTAGGCTTGTAGGTATACATTTTAAGCATGGAGTCTCATTACAACCTTATTTCTTAGAGTGAATACTCTACATCAAGTGAATTTGGATGGAATTGAGGATATTCTAGGAACTATTTAACCCACATTAATATCCATTAAAATGATAAAACACATAACATTGTTAAGAACTTTCTCCTATTAGATTAACACATTGTACACAGTCAGCTTGTGTGCATATTAACATAACCTCTTTAACCTTTGGGACCTAATGGTAACTTGAGAAGGTATGAAGAGACTTTATGAACTCAATAATACTATGAATAACTTATTTCCACTTATCTTATCCTCATAAACTTCTCAAAAAATCATAACTATGTCCTTTCTCTTCATTCACACACCTTTAACCTAAAAAGAACATAATACTCGGGAAGGGTATTAGGCCTTGTAGGCATTGAGGTGATATTCAATGTACTTGTATATAATTATGTAGATATATAGGTGGTGTGAGATATTTTAAAACATTATTTAATCTTTTTTAAACCTTGGACTCATCAAAACCCCATTACCTCCAACCTGAAACTTGATCAAAATGAAGATTTCTTATCTTTTGACTCCTCACACATGCAAAGTGGTGATGAAGGATAATGTGGAATGGTTTTATATACCCTTTAAAACTCACCCAACTTTTTATTTTCATTATGTAACCTTCCAATGTATTTATAAAAGTAAAAATTATGCCTGTGGGGTTTTATACGGGTTTAAAAGCCCCTTATGTTCTTAACAGTTTTTCATAAAGCATAGCCCTTCAAACCTATAAATAATGAATATAATTTCAAGGGAATAAGGGTACATATAAAACCCTAATATCATTCAATCAAAATCTCTTTCTCGTCTACATACCATCCTCAAACTGGTTTGCCTTTCTACAACTGCCAAGGACTTGATGGAGAAAAGGAGGTTTTCTATCTATTTAGACCTATAACCTTTTCCAAATCATGGATTTAAATTGGATAATATGATAGGTAAATTTTAAATCTTGAAACCTATTCAAGTGATATCTCATTCACTTATCAAAAACATAATCCTTATTAAAATTTCCTCTTGGAAAAGAATGAAACTAAAGCGTGCATTGTAACTACAAAATTGATCCTCTCTGACCATGTCCTACCATTTACCATGTTGAACGTGCCTTTATAATCATCTCTTATACTTATAAATCATAATTTTTAATTTGAGCCACTTTACAATCATTGTAATGCACTAGAATGTTATGAAATTCTTTTGAGAGGGTCAGTAAAAACTAATACAAACCAATTAGGCCTAAAAACTATTTAATGTTTTGATATATGATCGTGCCACTCTAATAAATTGTATTTAGACTGACCCAAACCTTCATGAATTTTGATAATTAATATTTTCACAAAAGAAAGGTAGAAACAAGTATAAGACCATAACCCCTCATTACCTTAACTTGTCCAAATTTACCTTAATATTTCCAAAAACATGTCATTAAACTCTAATGAAGGGGATTAATGACAAGACTAGGGATTTTGGTTCACTCTTCTTGAATTGACCCTATAAGAGACCATGAAATGACCAAATACACTTGAAAATACATCTTTTTATTACAAAGCTTAACCAATAGACCAAGACCAAAACTCCCAAAAGGCTTTAAACAAAATTTAAAAAGTCTAGAAGAAATTTTTTGAAATGTACCCAATCATGGTAGCCAAATTTTGACTAACAATAATATTGAAAATATTACTTAGTTTATCACATACTATATCCAATAATGAGCTAAAAAGTATCTTTAGACAACAACAATCTATTTCAACAAGTACACATGCCATATATATCTAAAATAATGCGTTGTTGTCCCAATAGTAAGAAAATAATGGCTTCTAGAGTTTTTCAGAATCATAGTCCATCAAAAGGTATTTTTCAATAGGTGTACTCATAATTATTTTACATGATTACTCAAGTATGTCTCATATTTTACTCATATTGGGGCATCATGTGTGACATGTGTTGTAAATTTTTTCACATATAGTTTTCTCAATAACTTATATGATATTACTCGATTTTAGAATCCATATATACTTAGATATCAGAGTAAAGTTGTGTATGCAACACATGACCACCTCCTTGTTTAATTCTTCACTAGTTTCATATAAGGAATAAAAATGCATGTCAATCTATATGTTGTATATAGTAGACTCATAGTATGTTATGTTTACACTAGTTTGGCATTAAAAATGAATCTTATGCCTTTTGTAGTGGTTGATTCACCCTTTTACACTAGTTTTGCACTAGAATGATCCATTGGACCTCATACAAGGATTCCAAGATACTAAACTACTTTGGGTATGCAATGATGGAGCCAAGAACATATTAATTTCTTAAGTACACTCTCCCATAATTGAGTATTGGAGCATGTATATTCTCATCTAAGTGATTCAATGAAGAAGAGATAAGCAAGGGTGTTACCCTCTATAGTCACTAGTTTTGCACCAAAAAACATAATGCTTAGCATATCCAATTTGGAATATTTATTCCTTTATATTTTGATCTATAAGTTTCTTATCTTTAATTTCAGATTTTCATCTTAAGTAAGGAATAGTTTATACATGTTTCATCACACGTTTGCATGAAGCATATCTCGACATGTGGCCTACATTAGAGACTATTATTAATAGGTAAGTTTACTTATAACTCTTTTCCTTTTACTATATTACTTTAGCTTTGCTACATTACTAGAATAAAAGGGGGAAATTTTAGACAAGTAAATTAACATTTATTTCTAAAATAATGAACTTATGACCAAACCTTATACACACTTAGTTCATGCTTGATTCCAAGGTCTTTTGATTATCATTCCTTCACTTATATGTGGATGATCCATTCCTCCAAACAACTAATGGACAAAAAATGTCCTTGTTTGCATTGGATAGTTATCAATGATGTCATGGTGATGTCATAAAGGTGTCCTAGTGAGTGGATAAATTGCCTTAATATTCTAAGTGATAATGATAAAGTGTTCAATGTGCTTGTCCTAGTATGCTTGAAGGTGGCTTAGTTGATCTTCTTTTTATCATGGTTAGAGATGTTTAGGGATGAGTATGGTGATTTTAGCATGTGCAAGGGGTCTTATAAGAGGTTTTATATTCTTGAGTTCTTATGTACATGAGTGGATTTCATCTAGTTGATCATTGTTTTCATCTAGATAGTTTAGGTCAAGTGGGAAAAAATCTAAGTAGGCAGTTTTATGATGTCATAATTATCATATGTGGACACATCAAGGAGATTTTGTCATATGGTTGTCATCACATTTGTCCCTGATTTTTATGCACAAAATCTTAAGTCTATCGATGAACTACAAAAAAAGATATGCAAGTGCAAAGTTGGGCTCTCAGGCATTTTGATAGTGTTTTCTCATACTTAGCCAGATTTGTAATGTGGTAAGAAAAGCTAAGTAGGCATTTTGATGGTGGCATATCTATATATGTGTACATTTTAGGAGAAGTTGATCATATGGGTTTGTTCAATTTTATGCCTAGTTGATTTTTTTTAATTTTTAGGTGAAGTGCTGAAGCTCGACAAAATATATGCATATGCAAAGTTGGTCTTTCTGAATAGTTCTTGACATAGTTGGCTCTATGAACAAAAAAATCTAAGTGGGCATTTTAATGTCATTATATCTCACACATGTGATGGTTCCAAGAGTAGATTGGCACATGGTTAGATTCTCCTATCTAAGGAAATCATATGATCCAAATTTTAGAACATGTGCTTGAGCAAATAAAAATTTATGGAGGTGAAAATTTGGCCTTCTAGGCAGACAAGCAATGGTCCCCATACTTAGTCTATTTTGCACAATATTAAAGATCAGGACTAGATGGAGATCTAATGATTCATAATAATTCATAAATCTAGATCTATAGTGTGTAGTAAGTTAAATGGGTCAAATTTTTCATTGGTTAACGAAGCTAAAGATTGATTTCCTTACAAAAGGATCAATGGAGTGTGTTTATTCCAAGATGTCAAGAAGTAGCGAGATGAGGACAAGTGTTCATTGTTTAATGTTGAACAGAGATAAAGATCGATATTCTTCTAAGATCTAATAGTGATTAGATGTTTGTACCTATATATATCAATGGTGTATGTTAATCAAGATGTTATTAAGGTATTTAATATCTAACATAGATATAGACTGAGATACAT
Organism: Torreya grandis; assembly: GCA_037957365.1. Taxonomy (NCBI): domain Eukaryota; kingdom Viridiplantae; phylum Streptophyta; class Pinopsida; order Cupressales; family Taxaceae; genus Torreya; species Torreya grandis. Next base: position 929,960 of record JARHVA010000106.1, on the reverse strand, counting down.
ATAGGATATCGATGGCGCATGATGAGTCAATATTGCAAGATTACATGAGATGAAGACAACATGTTCAAGTTTTAATGTTTGGTAGTGGTAAACTATGTGTTAAAGGTCAAGATTCATATAATAAAATCAATTATTCATGTTTATTATGAGAATAAAATACATGAGATGAAAGCATAGTGTTTGATGTTTAACTGTGAGTGTTTGGATTTAAATATTCAAATTTGTGAAGGAAAAACTAGTGATCAATTTTTGTACCATAGATTTTGATCTATACATAATTTGACCATAGTGTAAAAATATAATTTGTATAATACTCCAAGGTAAATCTGAAAATAAATATTTGAAGATCTGAATATATGTAAAAATAAAGATATTAAGCTTCAAATTCGATTGTTTTCATGCATGTTATGCAAGTAACTCGAGAAGGGTAATTAAGTTGTTCATGAAGGTATTTCAATGTCTCATGATGAATTAGATATTGGATCATGTTTTATAATCCATGAGGATAATCTGTGTGTATTATTAGGTGTTACCAATCATAAGTAGTATAAAAAAATGTTTATAAGGTGACTATGTATTTGTTCATGGTAACGCTGTGCATAGAATGCTGTCTGAGAAAATTGTGCTTAAGCAAAAGAGTACTATGCAAGTTGTTGGAACTTAAAGGGGACATATATATCATGTGGCATGGGTCCATATCTTGTAAAGTTTTCATGTGTTCTTAGTTTTCTTAGAGGAGTGCCAAAGAGGTGAATGGGTCATCATAGGACCTAAAATGTGACTTAGGCCTATTTGAAAGTGTATTTTTCTTAAGTGTGACCCATGTAAAATGCTTTACGAGTGAAGGCATGTATTGTGGCCACTAAGGAAAGATATGAAATTGATAATTAATGATTTATATATAAATGGAGAAACCAAATGTGTTGGTTTCTAGACTTGTGTGTGAGATTTTAGTTAGACGAGTGCAAGGTGTATGTGAAAATTGTGGAGCGAAGGAGAGGTAGAGTACCTAGATGATGAGTTAATGAGTAGAGCATATTTAGGACTATGTGTATGACCTATAAGTCATATTTTTGATGTCCAAATAGTTATCTTGTAGTTTGAGGATATATGAAGAGGTCTAAGTGTGCATATGAGGATAGTTTGAGTGAAGAAGGACAGAGATTGTGGTATGCCTATGTAAGAGGCCTATTTGGATAGAGAGAGTTTATATAGGGGTTAGAAAATTAGAGATCCATCATCAAGTGTTCAAGACATAAAGTTTTAAAGTGAAGGTGTTCACTTCAAAGGAGGGTCTAAAGGATTTGATATTCCTTAGGGGTAGTTTCTCATTGTGAAATAGGTGTTTCACCAAAGGCCTTTAGTCAGGAAGATTTGGTCAAGGTTTTTTGGTCTAAAGGAGTTGACCAGTATCTTGTTTGTAATTTATTATAGGATTATAGTCTATGTGTTGTTAGCTTGAGATTGGGTTTTATTCCCCATCAGGGTTTCCCACAAGAACTATGTGTTATGTGTTTGATCTTGTGTATGCATTGAATGAATAAGCTATTTGTTAATGTAGCTTAATCAAGTTGATATATGTTGAGTGTTTAATAGTTTGAAAGGATTGGGATTGTAATTGAAAAATCTGGTCTCACTAATTCACCCCCTCCCCTCTCAGTGATTGTACCTCTAACAGTTTCTCACTCTAAACAACTCAAGGATTACCCTCTAAATATTCCACACTTCTAGTTCAATTTTGTTTTCTCATCAAACTTGGCCACCATTTTAGCACAATCCTACTCACCAGTAGTGTTTGATTCCATTGAATGCATCCTCCCAACAAATAATGGTTAGTTTATTAAATTTATATTTACCCAATGGTTCATCCCACACATTTTACAAGATCCATCCAAAGAAATTATAAAATGAACACTATAAATATAAAAAAATTATCCATTTATTCGCTAGAGCCTCAGGTGGTTAAAAATCACTAAAACATCTAATTTCACATTGAGATAAAATATCTATTCTTCCTAATTCTGATTCCACATAGTCTTAGCATCCCTAAGCTAAATTTGAATACACCTCCAAGGTCATAATTCATTATTTAAGCACTTAAACACATCATGATTTCACAAACATTTAGCATTACACTAGTCTTTCACACACGCCACTTTATCATGGTAGAACTGCATGGAGTTGTATCCCTCTTCTAAGTATTAGTATGTCAACAGTAGTCAATATAGGGGGTGTTGAGGTCAAGCATAACTTCAACTACTAAACCTTTTTTCTATTTTATTTTGTTTTATCCTCTTAACCTATTGAGATAGTGTTTTAAGTGAAGAAGAAGGCATCCATTGCTTTCTATAGTGAATCATACGGATCTGATCATACACACATAATTAGTAAAAAAAATTGCACAAGTCTAAACTTTCATAGATTGCAAAAACCTACCAAACATAGGTACAATTTAAGGACACTAGTGTAGGCCACCTCTATATGATTTTAGTGGCTTTATCCCAGATTTAAGTAAAGTTTTATTCATGATTCAAATCATCATCATACAATCACACATGTAGTTTTACAATTGCATTTACAATATTGCACATTTGATTCACATCTAAATTGTATTTCTTTGATATTTTCCCTTTTGATCATATTTCTAAATTTAACAGGTTCCTAATTATTTTGTGTCATTTATTACATATCTATAACATTAAAATTTTACACAATTGTTTGTATAATTAGGATTAAAACTATATTAATCAAAAATTTAATACAATGTAAACTGATAGATATAAACTATTGAAATTAATATGTATACATATATATATATATAGACATATACATATATACATATATGTGTGTGTGTGTGTGCTTATATATATATATATATATACATATATATATATGTATATATATATATATATATGTATATATATATGTATATATATATATATATATACATATATATATATATATGTATATGTATATATATATATATATATATGTTTATATATATACATATACATATATATATATATATATGTATGTATGTATGTATGTATATATATATATATATATATATATATATATATATAAATATATATATATGTATATATATATATATATGTATGTATGTATATATATATATATACATACATACATATATATATATATATATATACATATATATATATATATATACATATATATATATATACATACATATATATATACATGCATATATATATACATACATATATATATACATATATGTATATATATATATATATATATATACATACATATATACATATATATATATATATACACACACATACATATATATATATATATATATACGTATATATATGTATGTATGTATTTGGAAGTGAAATACAAAATTTATAAAATTATAAATTAGTTAAATATAGTAAATAATCTTATAGATATGAAAACCTCTCGAAAACATATATAATGGTGTTTCTGTAAGTAGACTATGACTATAAACTCGTTGAAAAGACTTGAAAATTATGTTACATCTAAAAAAGAGGATTTAAATTGCACTAGGAAAAATCTTCAGAACAAGCATTGGGTTGCACTTCAGCCTTGTCTATTGACCAAAAATGCAACCTAGCTGATTATAGGCCTACTTTTTTTATTTAGGTATGTGTGACTTCCTATAAGGGTTTACTAATTAATCATGTGTCTTGGTTTTCCATGTGGAGACCTATAAAACATAAATGCTACCCCTTACATAATAAACATAATATAGATAAAATTCCAAAGTGGGGGGAATAGGGTAGGGGAATAGCTGAGGTACCCTCAAAAAACCCTATGTAATTTGACTACTACCTATATAGTAAAAATTGGCCTCAAGTTGATGCAGTTTTCCCTCCTAGGTTGAGTGTCTGATTTATGATTGTGTAACTTTATAAATACATCTAGAAGATTGATTTAAATGCTTAAAAATAGATTATCTTAACTACAATAAAATATATTTATACTTGACTTATGACTATTATAATGAATAAAAATTAAAATTGTAAGAAATGGTGATCTTTTGCTCAGTGTGCATTATAATTTACAAGTGGTTGCTAGATGTGTTTTTAGAAGCCTTGATTTGATTATATAAGGGAATATTTTGAATATTTATGCTAACCAACCTTTCTAAATATGCAAGATGGGTTACGTGTAATGTATTGAATTTAAAATCTTATTTTTGGGGTGCGAGGGACAAGGCCACACTAGTGGAAAATGTCTCATAATGTGGCCCTATCTAGCTTAGCATAGTCATGTTCCAAAAGGACAAAGACTACTATAAAAGGTCTAATAGGTGAATCTAAGTAGATTAGGTATGTATAAATGTTTTTTTTATTATTTTCAAGATAGTTTTTAGACTATTGTATGCTCTTATAGAGATTAAAAATTATCAGAATGGAGAATAGGCCAAGCAAGGAAAGGACATAAAATTTAAACATTGTCGAGCACTTAATGATTAAATTTTAGTGTCTTCAGTTTTCTCACTTTATTATAGTGATGTAACAAACTGAAATTACTATATTAAAGTAGATGTGAACCTAAGTGTGTCTACACACTTTGTATTTTGATGTGAATTTTGGTCATACAAGATGCCTTAATAAAAAAACCTATAACTATGCCACTAAAAGTAGTTATTATCCATATTTGAAAGTTGAAAATCTAAAAATTGAAATTTGAAAATTGAAAAGAATGAAAGGAAATTATACACCTAAAAGAGTATGAAATTTAATTTCCCTATAACTTGAAATTGAATAAGTGATTCCCCCGTTGTCAAGGCATTTGGTGAAATGTCGAACCTTTGGTGAATTGAGATTGATTAAGTCTCAATTTGAAAAACTTTGAAAGCTCTTGTCCAACATAATAGATAATCTAGGTTATAATATACTATGTGCATCTAATAAATATCAATGGAACATATAATTAGAAATAATAGTCTAATTTATGCATATGCCATGTGATCATATCCTAGTAAATAGCATGTTCATGTACACTATGTAGGATAGCTTAATAATATAGGGATTATAGAATAATAACACCTATATAATGTCACTTATGAAAAAAAATCCTCCAACTAAACAAGGCCAATGGGTATAAGAGAGTCCAACATCTTAATCTGTGAAAATATTTATATGTCATACATAACACCTTATAGATACCCATGAAAGACATGTGTGATATATAAACAATATGTTATATATTAGTCATGAGATAAACAACATATTTCAAAGATGCAAACTAGACTGTTAACCATGTTCAAGTCCTAATTTTGGAGTTTCTAAATATATGAATGTTTATATATATATATATATATATATATATATATATATATATATATATATATATATATATATATATATTGTGTGTGTGTGTGTGTGTTTTAATTTTATTTTTGAAATATGGAAAACAACAACATCAAATGTTGAAATGAAACAAATTGTGTCAAAAATATAAAGAAACAACTCTGGACAACCCACATAAGTTTTAATGAAATATATATACTATCAACTATTTGAATGGCCAAATACAAGAAATTTTCAACCTATAGAATGGGAATTATAACTGCTATAAATCTATACGAGACTAAAATATGTATGAAAATAACTAATTACACATTCTCATTTTGTCAATTATACACTTATCAAAATATGTTGCATGTATGAACAATAGAGCTTGAATAAGAGAGATTTTTCATAAATAGCAGTGTTGAGTATACTAAAAATGATTACCAAATCTAAAAAATTGGTAGAATTAAGGTTCAATGTTCTAAAAATGTAAAATTTTGATGAAAAGAGATGAAGTACATGATCGATCAACTAGGATAGTATTATTCAACATTTATGTCTTGTTATATTCAATTTTGTGTTGGCAATAAAATGATAAAATTGTGGAAAACATTGTACATGCAAGTAGATAAATGTCATTGTTAGTGAGATTGAACATTGTTTTTAGATTGTCCAGATTTGGAAGAGAAAATAAAAGTGTTAAAAGGCCAATAAATTAATAAAAACCAAAGGCATAGAAGAATGGATCAAAGGATCACAAATGCAAAAAATGGAAGAATAAGTTGTAACAATCCAAAATCTATATAAAATCATTTTTTTATTATTTTGAATATATTTGAAGGTGTTTTGAAAATGTTTAGAAAATTCAATAAGCTACCTAATGATCTCAAGATGACCACAACAATCTCTGAGGAGTGGTAAATGAATGACCTTTGATGCGTAATCATTGTTTGCTCCAATATATTTTGAAGACATGGTTTTCTTTGTTTGCCCTTTCTTAATTATTTGGTCATCTTGTGAAATTGTAATCATGGCACTTCCATACTCAAATGTGATATAATCATGATCCTTACCTAAAATTACCCCCCCCCATGTCTCTCATCCATGATCTGCCCATTTTTTTATTACAATCATCTAATGTAAGATCAACATGAAATATGATAGAACATGTTTTTGATTCAAGTTTAATCGGTAGCTCAATGTATCTAATGCAACATTGAGGCCATATAATATGACCAAGATGTTGACAATCATATCCAAGATATTGGAGAACTTTCATGCTACAAATATTAACATCATAGAAGGATGTGATTTCAACATTGGTACAATGCTTGCCATCAATAAGGGGGTTGAGAAACAAAAGTTTGATATATGAGGAATGTTTCTTAATGACTTCCTTTGTATTTCCATTGGTGTATTTTTATTGACTTTTAGTTTCCTTAAATAAAAATCCATTTTTAAATATATTGTCTGTTGATTTAATTTTTAAACAAATCTTTCCTTGCATTGTTCAATATTGAACTATGCATTCTCTAATTCTTGATATTGTAATTGTCTACTTACAATTTTTTCAATTTGTAACATGTGGAATTCTATGTGATCATACTAAAACCCTTAGTGACCAAATTTATATCTTTACATTCCTTAATCATGCCAAGAGGTTGTTTATCTTTTGAATTTTATCGATGTACAATAATCTACATAGTAATATCTCAATAATATCATAGATCAATAACATAAACAAGGTATGAGATAAATAGTCATTCAAAGGACTGAAGTCCAATTTGTGAATTTGATCATCTCTCACATGAGCTATGTTGGTCTCATCCTAATCACTATCATAGTAATTGAAGACATGGCCATCTTGCACTTCTAAATTTACCACTAGAGTGAGATTGAGTATAGTCTCTTGTTGATTTTGTTTACTTTTCTCTTCTTTTCTAATGTCGTTTAGTTCTTATTGTGGACCAATTTACTTGATTTGTTTCACATCCTTCTAAATGTGTTTTATTTGTAAGTGGTGGTCTTCAATACATTCTATATTCAATTTTTACTAATTTTATTCGAATTGTGGAAGTTATTTTTGTCTTTTGCCATTTATATCTTTGATTTATCAAGTTTATTTATGTAAAAAAATTCTTGATCTATGTGTTTTTTTTATTAGTAGATTCACCAAATTATATATATGAATTTTTTATCCAAAAAAATAATTTGAGTAATACTGTGTAGACAATCCAATTTTATTGAGATGGTTGAACCCTATAATAAAAAAGAGGGGGATCATTAACATGAAACTCATAAGAATATAGTTCATGCATAAATTTTAAACATTTGTGTAATGTATAGGTTATTTTTGCCATCATATGCAAACAAGGTCTCCCTAGTAATAAATTTTAATTCAATCGATAATGTATAGCATGCAATAAAGTAGGTATCATTTTTTTCCCCAATATTATGTCTAAGGTGATCAGACTAATAAATGGTTTTGAATAACCATCAATTTCTTTGATAGTTTTATTATTTTGTTTAAGACTACCAATGTTAATACCCAATTATTGTAATAAATTACTAATATAAATGTTCATTCTAGATCCAATGTCAATTAATTATTTTTTAATGCCTTTGTTTTGTGTTCTTACCTTGATGTATAATGGTATATTTTTTGTAATTATATATTGGGTTGGAAACTCTTCATTATCAAAAGTGATTCTTGTGTATGTCTCTTTGAAAGCATTCATGATTGAATCAAAAGCAATAGGTTATGTGTCACTAATAATAACATTGTCACTTAATGTGGCATAAATAATATCCTTATTTACTAATGAGGTATTTAATAAGTCCAAAATTGAAATTTTGTTAGGATTATTCTTTAATTGATCAGTAATATCATATTCTTTGGATTGATTTGCTTGTCATGCGAGAGGAGGAGGGGGTGGATGAGGAATATGTTAACTACCTCCTTGATGTGGTGGCCTACCTCACTAATTATTAATAGCATGGACTATGGAACCCAATATAATTTATGAGTGAACAATGGGAGTGTGATGATAATTGTTATAACCTTGGAGTGTAGGTAGAGAAATGAAAGGTGTCATTCATGTCCTTTGTCATCTAGTTGTGATTTTTAAATTTTATAATTTTAAATTAAAATAATTTAAATAAAGTGGCATTTGGGATTGCCTTTGATCAATATCTATGACATTGGAAAGATATAAGTCTTATTATTCATAGGTTATGTTTGATTTAACAAAATTTTCCATTGAGGAATTTTGCATTTTATCTTTTATAACCATATTATTGTGAGAAACAAAGATGAAATAGACTCAATAAAAACTAAAACCCTAAAAGGTTAGAACTCTAAGGAAAACTTAGGGTTAGACAAAGTTCAAACAATAAACAAGTTCAGCAAAATTTTTATCTTAAATTGAATTAATGTGGTGATTAATTATTAACTATATAAATGAAGTATAATAATATAGGGTGATACAAATATAATTTTAAATATAAAAATGAATATAAATGATTGAAAAAGACAAAAAAAAACATAAACAAATAAGGCTAAACTATGCAAAAGAGAGATGAACTTAGATTTCTAAGTCATCAAGTGACTAAAGAGGAAAATAGAATGTAGGAAAAGACCAAATATAGGAAACCCAAAAACCTTCCATAAGTTGATCCTAAATGCCATCAAGGATAGGAAATCCTAATAGAGGACAAGAGAAATAATTTCTATTATTCATATTGGCCAATATTTTATTTTTACATAAAATTGAAACTTATAGAACAATTAGGGATGCTAGTGAAAATTAGGTCTTCTTGTACTGATTTTGTATTAAAAAATCGTGTGAAGACCAGTATCTACCTTCTTGAAGATGAAAAATATGTATTTTTTCCATAAGGAGATAATGGATGTGAAGGAGTTAAAATGGGTTAACAAGTGGATTTGTATTAGACATCAACACCCCACTATGTTGAAGGTTTCCTACATAATAATACTCTAAAAAGGGATCAAACCTCCATGTAGTTCTCCCACCTAAGTGCTTTGTGAAAATTTTTTCCTTTGACTAAATGAATACATATAGATTGGGCTTGAATAATTGATCATTCTTGGCCAAGGTTGCATAAAAATGAATTTAAATTAAGTTCATGATTTCTTGGAAACTGGTTTTCGGAGAATATGGATTTTTTTCTCAACATGCATTTGTGTAAATAAGATATTATAGTAGCCTTGATAAGATCTCCAAAATGTGTGAAATGATTAAATTGAGTGTGTTTTTATATTAGGTCAAGTAGTAAAAACACCCATTAAAGAGTTTAATAATATAAAATCTGACCCTAGGGGTGTTTCCCTTTTTCGATTTTGACCATTTCAGTAGAAAGATAGTAACATCAGACATGAAAAAGAATGTTGGGTGTTCATGTCATATTAGGCATTCTTGTCCCTTTAGGAAAAGTGTTAAGTTTGGGGTGTGAGTCAGGGCATACATATGCATAAAGGTGTTTTTAGTAGTAAGCTCATTTTTGTAGGTGAAAATATATGGCATTCTGATGAAAGTAGGTTTTCTCTTATGCTTAGGATAGGTCAAAACAAAAAAATAGGTATCAATTAGGGGCACATGTATATTAACAATAAAAATGGATAAAATAAACATAATATGTATTTTTGGGTGAATATTTTTTCAGTCAGCTGTCTGATTGAGCAAAATAGGTCTTATCATCCACAACAAGGGAGATTGGTCGGCCTAGTGTGTAGGTTTACCACATCCAAAGGGGAAAAATCTCTCCTCTCATCAAGAGGAGGTTCCCTATAAGTATGAGGAGATATATACTATAACTATATGTATAAAATAACACTCAAGGGTAGGATACACCATCCATCTCTCTTCTTTTAGAGATGATGTTCATAAATAAAGGAGAAAATCCTAGTGAAAACACTAAAGGCACTTCTCTTCTTTCAGAAGTGTTCTTGTAGGGAATAGCAGGAGTTATTTTAGTTAGTAAAAGCAACTAGTAACCAAGGGTGTAGTAACCAATAGCTTGAGATGTAGCGCAAAGTCTCCACCTCGACTGCCCAAGAGTGAGATACGAAGGACAATGAGGGCACAAAGTCATCTCAAGGTCCTTTACACAAAAATAGAATACGAAGGATAATGATGGCACAAAGTCATCCAAAGATCCTTTACATAAGAATATAATACAAAGGATAATGAGGGTAAAAGTTGTCCCAAGATCCTTTACACAAGAACAAAAAGAAAACACTCCAAAGGCAATTGTGGGGGCACAAAGTTTCTCTACAGTTGGCTTCAAGACACCTTCTTAATTACTTCAATTAGTTCTAATTGTTAGATCAAATAAACAAGAACATATTCAGAAGATAAACATAAGAACAATATCCTAAAATGATATGAGCTATAACAGCACAAAGTCTGCAAGTCACTTGCTTTCTCATTCAAACAAAATAATATGAACAACAATCTGAGCTCAAAGTCTTAGTATTCACCTTTCAATTTGGGTAGAGTTTTGCTTCTGGTAATAGGAATATCTCCCTTAGAATGATATAAGAGATTACAATATATAGCAACCAAGAAAGACTTAGCACTTTGTTCCATAGAATGGCCCATGCTGTGCATTCAATGCCTTGAATGCATTTCCAAATTTGTCAAAGGACTGCATTGAAAATAAGGCACCTGTCTTAACTATGGCATGTCATTTCATCCCATATGTGTTCTCTTGAGTTTGGATCATCTAGTCTATCCCCCCTGATGTCTGCGTATCTATCCATTTTTTTCTTACTCTAAAGGAGACCAACAGGCCGCACCTTCAATGTTTGTAGGCACAAATATCTACTTTGCGGACTGTTCCACCTACTGGAATTACTTTTGCATAGATATTTCTTTCTTTCCCTTTTTCTACTATGATTTGAGCTCCCACTTAAGCTGGTCACTGAGATTGTTCTTTTGTCTTTCTCCAACTTTATCTCTTCTTGGAATTTGAGCTCTTGGGGCTACATTCCCAGCCTTGCTCTAACCGCTTTCTATTGATCTCAATAAGTGACACGTGACGTGTTCCATTCTGAAATAGGTGAGGACACGTGCTAGTATCTGCTTAACTTATAGAGGCTTTAGATTCCTTTTGAGATTCTTATGGAAGATGACATGTGGCTACTTCCGTTGATCTTTAGAAATGCTATAGAAACATCCAGGACTCATTTGGATTCATGCAGATGCTGACATTTGTCGCGATTCGCTTATATTACAAGGGACACGTGGCAAGTTCTACTGCTTTGAGAAATAGATTATAATGTGTCCCAACAAGTGACATGTGGTAGCTTTTGCTCTTTGGTATTTTTCTTTCAAGCACTCCTTTGAAGCCCCTTTTTGTCTAGTCTTTGAGGGTCCCTTTTTGCATCTTTATTCAGCCCCTTTTAAGCCTTTGGACCACTCCAAAGGGAAGGTGTCCTTTCAGGTCCTTGGAAAAGGTCTTTTCTCTATCATCAAGTGTCCCCCCACAAGGGTACCTACCATTTGAGATCTTTTGGGTGGCCTTTGGGCTTTAATTCTCTTGGCGGGCTTTTGCTCCTTCAGTCAACTTTGGCTTTCGAGCTTTTTCTGCTGGGATTTTCCTTAGCCATTTCAATTTCTTCGAGATTTCTTCCTGAGTGAATTCCTTTAGACAAAATGTCTAAAGGAATTTTGCCTTAGTCATTTTCCCACTGAAAATGTTTCTAAAAGAAATCTTTCAGCCTCTTTTACTTAGTCATTTTTCTGAAGGATTTCTAATTTTGTCCGCCTTTACTCACTACCCTCCACAAGGGTACTTGGCCTCAGTTCACTACCCTCCATAACGGCAATTGTTCTTAGTTCACTTCCATCCATAAGGGCACTTGTTTCTTTAGCTTTTGGGCAGCACCTTGAACCAATCGATTGAACTAACTTTGGTTCAATGGTTCAATTAGTTTAATCTCTTTATTTGGCTAAGTCCTTTATATGCTTGAACCAACCGTGCATTGAACCTTTTGAACCTTGAACCCATTGAACTGTTGAACTAAAATGGTTCAAGGTTCAATAGTTCCACACATTATTTTTGACTAAGTATTTGAAGCCATGGAACCTTTGAATGGTTGAACTTTGAACCTTGACAAATGCACTTAACTCTTGCTCATGACATTGAACCTTTGAACCCATTAAACCTGTTAAACCAAAATGGTTCAAGGTTTAATGGTTAAATGGTTCAATCCTTGCTTAGAAGCTTGTTGATGGACATTTTTTATTGAACCAACTCATTAAACCAACCTTTAAATCACCTAAGTGTTGAGAGCTTGTTTATTTCCTACAGAGTCCATAGTTTTGAGGCCTTCAATTCCATAGAAACTAAGTCTATAAAAACCTACCTATAGAGTCCATGGATTCAAGCCTGTAGAGTTTGTAGAAATGAGCATGTAGAGTTCATATTTTTAAGCCTACAGAGTTTGTAGATTCATTAAAAATCTTGAAGAATGGAGAATTTGAAGGCTCATAACAATTTTTGAAAAGGGAAGAGATAGTTTTGGTCTTGCAAGGTCAAAATAGTTCATATGTTGTCCCAAAAATGAGTGACAACTTTTGGGGATAGTAGCTGGCTCCAATTGGGGAACTTCCTTTAGTTGAAAACTTGAAATAGCTAAGGGGAGTAGAAACTAGAATCTCCAGTGCCTTTGAAGTATGTCATTGGGCTATGGAGTCATGCTACCCAAAAAATAAAGGTGCCAAAAAAAATGAAAACAAAAAGTACAAAATAGAACTAAAGACTATACAAATATACATATGTATAGGTCTTATCTGATACTTCAAGAATTGAAGTGATTCAGATGCTGCCCATTGTGAGATGATGAAGATGGTGTTCCATTTGAATAAACTAGTAGGAAACCATTTTGTCCCCAAAATTGGTGATAGGTGAATGGAACTCTCCACTAAGAATCACACTTTCTGTGCACTCCTTTTGGTTCTCTCTTCTTACGCTATGGCAAGATATGGTCTCCAATCTAAAAACCATAAATCCTTGCTCTCTTGGCAGAGTTCCTCTTCCTGACTTTGGCATGCAACAGTATGGTCCACTACCATAGCTTGTTGTTCTTCTGGTTCAGTCCAGCACATGATATAATTGTCAGCATCAAACTCTGTATTATTGGTGTTGCTAAACTGCAACTCATGTGAAGGAGGAAGAATATCTCCTTAAGGAGATATCAACACCATCCCAAATCCATCACTAGTAGAGGAATTACTACCATCAAATTCTTGGATCCAAACATCATCAAAAATTGATCTTCTATCAGATTTCTCTTTATTAGAGATGGAAGATCCTTTTTCATTTATACTACGCCCTACCAATTCTTCTGGTGTCTTATTTGAATCAATTTTAGGATTTCCACCTACAAGAATATCATCTATAGGAACATGAACATCCTCTATGGACAAAAACTAATTACCCCTACTTGGAGACTCAAATAGAATCTGAGCTTTAGGTGCTGATGTCTAAGTGACAACAAATTTTGCTTCCTTTTCAAGGAGTAGCCTCTTCATAACACCTTTGACATGGATTCTTGCCTCAGATAGGTCCATGCTCAACTCACTACCCACATCCTTGCAAAAATTTCATCCCAGTAAAATGTCATATGAGGTTGGGACATCAGCCACCAAGACCATCATCTTGATTCTCTTTTTTAGGAATGCTGCAAATGCAAATTAGGCATCCTTGATCTGTCCCAGTAGTGGCACTTGCTTGTTCTCCATGGAGAAACATCTACTAAATGTCTTGGTTAATGTGAGACCAAGGGATTCTACCAACTTGGTGGGCATGACATTGTCAGATGCACCAAAATCAATGATGCAGTTACTTAGCTTGTGACCATTTATCAACAGGGAAACATAGAAAGGCTCTATTTTCCCAGGGGCAGTAGGATGAGTAATGACAAGATTATTTAGGATGGGCATGTTCCTTGGGGGATCATGAGTTACCTTTCTAATCTCTTATACTATAGGGATGTCTATATTCTTCACACACTCCACCAACCTATCCAACTACTCAGGGTTGGCTTGTAGGAATTCAAATTCAATCATTTGAATTTTAGTTTTCTTGACATGGTCGATTATGTCAAATGACTAAAATGGACTAGGAAGAGAGGATGGGAGTTCATCCTTTTGGTTTTTAAAGGGGGGAGGACTGACCTATGAATTTGAAGTTGAAGGTGTAGAAATATTTGGGGTACTTACTTTTTTAGCAACCACCAGGTCCTTTGGCTGGAAAGGTAGAGTGGTTCCACGCTTAGCAATTGAAATTACTAGTTGAGGTCACTCCTCTATTTTTTATTTATTAGCTTGTTAGGCTGACTGATTCTTGGACTTAGTGAACACAACGTATGATCCCTCCACTACTTCACCTTCACTTCTAGGTTCATCCTAGTAATTCAAGAAACCAATGTTAGAGTCGCCAGCTGATTCTTCTTGGTCCTCCATGAAGACATCAGCATCATTTTCTTGATCATACTCAGGTTGTAAAGAGAAATCATGTTTAGTTTCTAGATATCCAACTGTTGAGTTGGTTGGAGGTGCTTTAATGTCAAGGTTCCTCTATGGGGGAGGAAGATGATTTGGCTACCCTGGATTCCTAGTAGCATTGCCTTGATATGGCTGATTTTGAAATGTTTTCCTTGGCATATCCTAATTAGGAGGAGTAGACATACTTTGGGCCACTTGTCTTTTCAAGGCTAGCAGTTTATTTGCCAACTTTTAAACCATTTTATTAGTGGTTCCTGTAGATGAATTCTCAAAAGATGAAGAATATTTTCCTCTGTTAGGATCTCTTCTTATCTTCCCTGCCAAGATGAGATCATCTTCCACCTCAGTGGCCAAATCTTGAGTAGTAGCAAGGTCTATGTGTCTAACTTGTCTCAGTAAAAAAATCACTTCAGGCACCTTTGAGTTGATGAAGAAACACTTGAGATTCTCAGGTGTTGGCTAAGTAATTGAAGGAATTCTATTTTTGAGCTTGTCAAACTTGGCAATGAAATCCCTCATAGGCTCATGAGGCTCCTTCTTCATCTATGTGAGCTGGGCCAGCAAAGCATGTGCATCTTTTGTAGGCTTGAACCTAGCTTCAAATTTAGCTTTAAGTGTGTCATACGAAGGACAATGAGGGCACAAAGTCATCCCAAGGTCCTTTACACATAAATAGAATACGAAGGATAATGAAGGCACAAAGTCATCCCAAGATCCTTTACATAAGAACAGAAAGAAAACACTCTAAAGGAAATTATGGGGGCACAAAGTCTCTCTATAATTGGCTTTAGGACACCTTCCTGATTACTTCCACTAGTTCTACTTGATAGATCAAATGAACAAGAACACATTCAGAAGATAGACATAAGAACAATCTCCTAAAATGATACAAGCTATAACAACACAAAGTCTACAAGTCACTTGCTTTCTCATTCAAATAAAATAATATGAACAATAATCTGAGCTCAAAGTCTCAGTATTCACCTTTCAATTTAGGTAGAGTTTTTCTCCTGGTAATGAGAAGATCTCCCTTAGAATGATACAAGAGATTATAATATATAGCAGCCAAGAAAGACTTGGCACTTTGTTCCATATAATGGCCCATGCTGTGTATTCAATGCCTTGAATGCATTTCCAAGTTTGTCAAAAGAATGCATTGAAATAGGGTGGCTATCTTAACTATGGCATGTCATTTCATCTCATATGTCTTCTCCTAATTTTGGATCATCTAGTCTATCCCCTCTAACATCTGCGCAGCTATTGATTTTGTCTTTACTTCAAAGGAGACCAATAGGCTATGCCTTTAATGTTTGCAGGTTCAAATATCTACTTTGCAAACTATTCCACCTACTGGAATAAATTTCGCATGGATATTTCTAGCTTTCCCTTTTTCTACTAATATTTGAGCTCCCACTTTAGCTGGTCACTGAGTTTGTTCTTTTGTCTTTCTCTAACTTTGTCTCTTCCTAAAATTTGAGCTCTCAGGGCTACATTCCCAACCTTGCTCTAGCCGCTTTCTGCTGATCTCAACAAGTGACACGTGGCATGTCTCGCTATGAAATAGGTGAGGACATGTGGTAGCATCTCCTTAGCTTATAGAGGCTTTCGATTCCTTTTGAGAGTCATGTGGAAGATGACATGTGGTGGCTTTTGTTGATCTTTAGAAATGTTATAAAAACATCCAAGACTCATTTGGATTCATGCGGATGCTGACACTTGTCATGATTCACTTATATTACAAGGGACACGTGGTAAGTTCCACTACTTTGAGAAATAGATTATAATGTGTCCCAGTAGGTGACACATGGCAGCTTCCACTCTTTGGTCTTTTTCTTTTAGGCACTCCTTTGAAGCCCCTTTTTGTCTAAGTCTTTGAGGGTCCTTTTATGCGTTTTCATTTAGCCCCTTTGAAGCTTTTGGACCACTCCAAAGGGAAGCTATCATTTTGAGTCTTTGGAAAAGGTCCTTTTCTCTATCATCAAGTGCCCCCTGCAAGGGTACCTACCCTTTAGGATCTTTCAGGTGGCCTTCAAGGTTTAATTCTCTCGATGAGCTTTTACTCCTTTGGCAGACTTTGGCTTTTGGGATTTTTCCACTGGGCTTTTCCTTAGCCATTTCAATTTCTTCAGGATTTCTTATCGAGTGAATTCCTTCAGACCAAATGTCTGAAGGAATTTTGCCTTAGTCATTTTCCCACTAAAAATGTTTTTGAAAGAAATTTTTTGGCCTCTTTTACTTAGTCATTTTTCTGAAGGATTTCCAACTTTGTCTGCATTTGCTCACTGCCCTCTGTAAGGGTACTTGGCCTCGCTTCACTACCTTCCACAAGTGCACTTGTTCTTAGTTCACTGCCCTCTACAAGGGCACTTGTTCCTTTGGCTTTGGGGTAGCCCCTTGAACCTACCGATTGAACCAATCAATTGAACTAACTTTGGTTCAATGGTTCAATCGGTTCAATATCTTTATTTCGCTAAGTCCTTTGACCACTTGAACCAACCATGCATTGAACCTTTTAAACCTTGAACCCATTGAACTGTTGAACCAAAATGGTTCAAGGTTCAATGGTTCAATGCATTGTTTTTCACTAAGTGTTTAAACACGTGGAACCTTTGAATGGTTGAACTATGAACCTTGACAAATGCACTTAACTCTTGTTGATGATGTTGAACCTTTGAACCCATTGAACCCGTTGAACCAAAATGGTTCAAGGTTCAACGGTTCAATGGTTCAATCCTTGCTTAGAAGCTTGCCAATGGACATTTTTGATTGAACCAAGTCATTGAACCAACCTTGAAATAGCCCAAGTGTTGAGAGATTTTTTCTTTCCTACAGAGTCTATAGTTTAGGAGGCCTTGAAGTCCGTAGAAACTGAGTCTGTAGAAACCTACCTATAGAGTCCATAGATTTAAGCCTGTAGATTCTGTAGAAATGAACCTACGGAGTCCATAGATTCACTGAAAAGCTTGAAGAATGGATAATTTGAAGGCTCATAAAAATTTTCAAAAAGGGAAGAGATAATTTTGGTCTTACAGGGCCAAAATAGTTCATATGTTGTCCCAAAAATGAGTGACAGCTTTTGGGGACAACATGTATGATAATTTTGATGTTTAAACTATTACATGGATTTTATTTTTCATGAATCATTTGCATTAAATGTTAAAAAGATATATGTGTAACAAATTCACCACATTAAATGTTTCATGGATGTTTGTGACTTTTTTATTGTATTTATATTTTTCTTAATTTGTTCACACTAAATATTACATGAATATTTGTATATGTTCCTTGCACTTATATGTAATTAAAAACAAATAAAGATTGTGATAAATGTTGCTTGAATTTTTATGATATTTTGCCTTCACTTATACATAAGGAAATAAGAAATAAAATTTTGTAATGAATGCTGCAATTTATCATAACCAATTTGAATCGATTACATTGAAATAAAATTATAAATTTTGCCATGATTTGTAACAAAACATTGAATTGATTAAAAAAATTAAAATTCAAGAATTACATCAAAATAAAATATTAATTACTATTGAATAATAGATATATACTAGTAAGTGCCAAATTAGGTGATTCCTTCTAATGAAAACTAACATTTTGTTAAATGGAAAGCAGTGAATTAGAGTGTAGGATCAGAGATCAATGTTGGTAATAGATAATGAGAATAGGTTTTGAGATTATAAATAGATATTTGGATTCAGGTGAAGGGATTTCAAATGATGCATTCAATTTTGGTAGGTTTAGGTGTGGCTCAGGGAAGTATGGTAAAGTAGGCATGATGAAGGGCCTACGTCTAGTATCATCCTATGAAATGGAACTTCCTTTTCTTTTATATTCTTAGAAATCTCTATTATTGGTTTAAATGTGATATCAGATAGAGGATTGTGTATCGACATCCTGGTTTTTGTAGAATGTATGAATACCCAAAATCCTTTTCCAATTTATGATGACTACTAAAAATGTTAACACTTGTAAAAACCCTATTATTTTTCCATAATTAATTAAATGAAGTTTCATTATAGTTTTTTAAATGATAAATAGTAGTGTTGAGGATGTTATGTCCTTTGAGGTCAATGTTGTGACTAATTTGTTACCTAAGGCAAGGTCAGATTTTGAAGTGTTGGCACTGTCTAAGATCAAGCCAATATTTTTTGGGGATGTTCCTATATGCATCTAAATTTTCTCACTTCATGACTAACATCACTAATTACATTTATTTCCATATAACATATTATCCTGGTCCTAATCTAATATTTCTAATATATCCTCCATCTTACACTAATATTATAATATCCCATACCTGAAATTCACCTCAATCCCCATTATCCACTAACTAACTCCATTTATCTAATATTTAGGAATTTAAAATTCCCCCCCACCTACCATAGCCTATGAGTATCCTCTCCTACTCTCATAGATTATATACAAACTACTAATCACATGACTAATTTTCTACTAATTATCATTAGCATTCCATAAAGTCTCTAGAGGATTCTACCTCTAGAACATTCCCTCCTCTAGAATCATCCAAAGAATTTTTAATTACTTGAATAATTCTCCACCATTGATACTCTTACACACAAATTTGAAATTTAGACATTTATCTTCCTCCCTCCCTCTCTATAAATAATCAGCTCATCCTCCATTGAATCTAACTATGAAATTAATAAACCTTCATGCCAATATTATCATCCAATCCATGAATCAATTAGTAGTATACTAATCAAAATATTTTAATGCTAATAATATGTTATCCAATAAAATTTGAGTCTACAATTAAGCATTGAATATTTCTTCTATTGGATCTTGATTTAGAGCATTTATCTAAAGGATTATGATGCAGGTATGAATGTTTCATTTTTTTGTGTGCTACAATCTTTTTGGCTCTAAATTTTAATATTGGATTGATGTTTTGAGTAGATTTTGGTTAATTTGTATATCTAAAATCTATTTCTCAAAATATCCATCTTATATTTAGCAATCAAAGTAAGATCCCTCCTTTGGACTAACCATCGTGTGTAAGGTGTGAAAAATCCAACTTCTAGGTATGGTTTGGAAGAATTTGGGCTCAAATTATCAAAATCACATTCCATGTGAAAGGTAATTTTGCTTTATAAGAATCAACTATGCTGTAGTGATTTTGCCTTTAACCATCACATTAACTACTAGTCATTTGACTAGTTGTCTGATTAGTGCATAATTACCTCTTAATAGTTATAATATTGAAAAATCACTTATTTCTAGTTGCAATATTGTAAAATCACTTATTTCTAGTTACAATATCATAAAATCACTTTTTACAAGTTACCGTATTGATTATGACTTATGACTTTGATAAACTAACTTATGATTTTACATCTAGTCCATTTTTTTCCAAAATTTGATCCTGTCACAATCTATGAATTCACTATATTTAATTATTGTTTTGTCTTGTAGACTCAAAATATAGACATATTTAGGTTTTTTTATTGGTTTGTATAATAATTTTGGGGTTTTATGGTTCCCGTGTATTCTAGGTTTTGTGCATAATTCTATTTTTTAGTAACAACAAAGCTCTTGTGAAGAATTAGGATGGGTTCAAATTCCTTGGCTAGCTTCTATTTCTGTGCAAAATTGTTTATACCTTATTATGAATTTGATTATAACTTATGACTATGTACTTTTGAATTATAGTTTTGCTTTGATTTATCCATTATCTAAGGATAGAGTCACTTCTGGGTTTGATAATTCAATATCTAATCTTTTGTTAGTCATATCTTGCAGGAATTAGATCTACTTTGAGCAAAAATACACTAAATCATAACTTGTTTCAATACTATAACTCTCTTTCACTCACGATTCTGAAATAACAGTAAATCAAACTTAAATAGTGCTAAGATATATTATAACTAACATCATTTAGTTGAATCACTTATGAATAACTTGATTAAGACTATTCTTGGTATCTAATAAGCTATAAATATTCTAATTTTGGTAAATATATTCAAAATCGTAACTATCAAAATACCCTAATCTACAATTTAGATAAATAGTTGTTTTAAGTAATGTTTTGAATATATCTTATAGAAATTTGAGATTTTGATTGTAATTTGTTATTTTTCTTATTTTATAAGTGATTTTGAACTAACTAACCATGCAGTAACCATGGCAGTCTACTTAATAGCTTGAAAAATCACTTATCTTTATTTTTGATTTTGATTTGTCATAAAAAAATTTGACTCTTTGTATGTAATTTTGATTAACAATTTATTGTGTGTTTACAGTTTTGATCCAACTAATAGTGATTTTGCTCTTATTTTTATTGAAAATTTATCTTTTTGAGTGCTTCTTTTAAGATCATTTTTGGTGAACTTTGAGTCATTCTAAGCTCTCCCTTGACCCCATAAGGGTCATTGTCCCTTAACCCTACAAGGGTCGCTACCTTTGACCTCACTAGGGGCTGCTTCCCAAAGACCCTCGTATCCTAGCTCCTCATTCAAAGGGTTATAGTGTAAAAATTATGATTTTTCAATGCTTTTATTAAGGTTTATTAGGCTAATAATTTATTCATATTTTTTTTATAGGGGTAAACTTAATGGCAATTTTGTCTTACTTAAGACTACTAAAATCTTGTCTTGTATGTCTTTGTCTAAAATCTTGTCTTACAAGTCATATTTTTTGTCTAACATCTTATCTTGTTGGTTGTCCCTTGAGATTGTTAATTTGAAACTACTAATCACTTGATTTACAGGCCACCTATCAAATATTTTGGCATTTTTAAAATATATATATATATATATATATATATATATATATATATATATATATATATATATATATATATATATATATATATATATATATATATATATGTATATGTATATATGTATGTATATATATATATATATATATATATATATATGTATGTATATATATATATATATATATATGTATGTGTATATATATATATATATATATATATATATATATATATGTATGTATATATATATGTATGTATATATATATATATATATGTATGTATATATATGTATGTATGTATATATATATATATATATGTATATATATGTATGTATATATATATATATATGTATGTATATATATATATATATATATATATCACACTTAATTAATTAGTTAATCAACATTTTGTCTTCTTGTTTGTACCCTAGGGTTACAATGGTGTATGCTCTCTTCCTTTCATTCTAGACATGAGTCTCAGAGAATTAAAAAACCAATAAAAATCCTCCCATTTTTATTTTTAGGGGGAAACATGATGTGGAAGTGATTCTCACATAGTTTCAATAGTCTTAGGGGCTGGTGACATGAATTTCATCACCATTCATTCAACCATACTTTGTGTTTTGGTGGAGTTTAAAAATCAAGGGAATTTATCATTAGGCTAATTGGGAGACGCCATACAGATCTTCCATGAAGGGAAAGATTGAAGTCTCTAACCCAAGAATTAGACAATACCCTACATAGATTTGGGCCCCATATACCTAGTGTATATCAAGGACACCCTTAGAGAGCCAGTGAAAGTGCACAAAGTTGTGTGATAATTCTTTGGACATTTTACATAATTTGATCACATTATTCAATAATTCAATCACGTTATTGACTTAATTTGATAATTTTATTTAAATTATGGCTCAACAATTACCAATCCATAATGTGACCATGTTAATTTATAACATAGTCATATTAATATATAATGTGATCGAATTATTGTAAAAATAATAACATGATCACATTATTTATAATTTTCACATTAAATCAGTGAAAATGTAGATGGAGATAATCTTGGTTAATACATAATTTGATTGTGTTCCTATTATTTTTCACATAAAAACATGTGGACTTGCACATGAAGCCAACTTTGGCTAGAAACTTATATTTACTACTCTAAATTTTAAGTTTATATTTATATTATTAAATTTATTTCCTTATAATTTAAATTTATTTTAGTAAGTATAATAAATTAGGGTCACTCTACATATAATAGAGCTAGTCTCATAGTTGCACACCTTACAATATGGAAAATAGTTTTTCAAAATCCAACTTGGTCAACACTTAGGCATTTTCAGGGTCTAAGTATTAAACCTAGGGATTTCAGAACATAATTTTTGTAATTGATGTCCATTTTTAGTAAACATATAGTCATTTTTAGGTTTTTATTCCTTTTATATTGATTATTGGCATTTCTCAGAGTCTTAGGTTTATCAAAATTGAATTTTTCAAACAACTCACTTTTAAATTGATACAAAGTGGTGTGATTGGGTTAATATAGATCACGTTGATGATCTTCACACATAAAATGACCACTTTGTGTTAATTTCATTTTTTCATCATCCCTCCCTTATCCCTAATCACTTATTACTCATTCCTCATCACCCCTAATCACTCTCTCATCATTACTCATTATCCCTAATCACTCTTTCATTGACCCATATTGTTCCTAGTCATCTCTAATCACTCCCTTATGATCCTTTATTACTCCCTTATTTACCCTCACTATCCCTCATCATACTTAATCACTCATTCCTTATCTATCATCATCCCTCATCACTCCCTCATTGACCCTTATCCCTCATTATTTTAATCACTCCCTTATCATCCTTAATCACTCCCTTATTGGCTCTCACCATCACTTATCATTCCTAATAACTCTCTCATCATCCCTAATCACTACTTCAACATCCCTAATAAATCCCTCCCCATCCCTCATCATCCCTTATCATTCCCTTATTGACCCTCATCATGTATAACCACTCCCTCAGTATCCCTAATCACTCCCTCATTGACTCTCAACATCCTTTATCATCCCTAATCATTACTTCATCATACCTCATCATCTCTAATCACTCATTCTTCATCCCTCATCACCCATAATCACACCCTCATTAACCCTCACCATCTCTCATCATCCCTAATCTCTTGATCATCCTCCCTAATCACTCCCTCATTGAACCTCACCATCCCTCAACATCTCTACTGAATTCATCCTTATCCCTCCTCATCCTTAATCACTCCATCCAATATCTTGATTGTGGTATTTTTTTGGGGTTTAATAATGCTTGGAAATATAAGTGGAGAGTTGAGTTCTAGCACAAAATATAAGACATAGTGATCAAAATAATGTGGAGGCTAATTTGAAACATAAATATTTAACACCTATGAAAAAATATGGGCCTATTAGAAATGATGCAATTCATAATTAAAACTCCAATAGAAAAATATAAGCAAGTAAAACCACTAGAACACCAAAAATGGGTAATAAATACATGAGGATCACCAAGCTATGTGATTTCCTAAAACCAATCAATTGCTTTCCATATGAGGACATTTTATGATCCAAATAATTACATTGAAGGCCTTCTATTTATATGTCTATTTATTGATTCATCATACCATAGAATGGAAAATAATTTTCAAATGATTAGAACAAGTAGTCCAAGATTGGAAAGGGGTGATTAATTCATAACTTCAGTATTCAATCAATGAAGAGTGTCACACTATGATCTCTCTACTTCCACATCTCAAGAAGTGGGTACAAGTTATCTAGAATTATAAAAAGGTAAGTAGGTAAAAAATTATCAACCTAATGATATGGTTGGTACTAAAAATATCTCTACTTCCCCCAACAATAAATTATATGAATTAAAAATATTGATTCATTAACAAATGTAGATCAATGGTGAGCCAATACACTCTATCATTTTACCTTGAAATTTATATGTCATTCATAACCATACACTAGTGTATGGTCTAGTGTAGGCCTTGAGAAATGGATCACCTAGTAGTGTCACTTGGTGTACAAAATCAAACTTTTTAAAGATGTAATACTTTGTGACATCTCACCATTAGAGGTGTGTGATGTTTTACATGTGGTTAGCCATATATTTACCATTGACATGTAGTCTATGAAGTAAATTCTTGAAATATTGTGATAGATTGTCATGATCTAAAATACCGTATATCATAGTTATTTCATAAGCTTTAAATCATTATTGTCAAGAAGTAAAAGAATCTTGTCAGTTCTAGTAAGAAGTATACTCTTGATGATAATAAGTAAAAGTAATAACATCCTTATGTCACCATACCATAGTTTTTTTTATCCAACAAAAATAAAGATAAAATTGAACCATAAACTAGATGACTATAAGGATATCTTTTGATCACTTAAATAAGTTCCTACATATTGTACACTAAATAATAATCTTGATTTGCTCCCTTAACTACCTCTACCTCAAACCTCTTTATACAACATATCATTTCTATAGAATGAATAGTTCAAGCGGTAGATCCAAGAAATCATGGACAATGTACACATCATGGCCAAATCATTGCCTTGCAAAAGCCTAATTGTGTTTGTGCCAAATTTGTGAATCAATTAAAAAAATCTTAACAAGATTAAACTAAAAAACTATTCTCCTCATCTAAATATTAAGGAATTTTTTTACCATATTCATGGTGTACAAGTCCTTTCCAAAATTGATCTTAAGTTTGGGTATTAGCATATTCATTTTGAACCTCTAGAGATTTGGAATATAGTCTTAAAAATAAAGGAGGGATTGATTGACTAGTTGGTTATGCCTTTTAGGTCAACTCATGTAGTGAATTCATTCATTGAGATTTTGAATGACATACTCAAGCCCTTTACCTATGTCATTTTTTTAATCTCCCTTGATGACATCTTAATCTTTATAAAACATGGGATGAACATCTACAACATGCTGAACTAGTGTTCCACATTTTTCATAAACATATTTTTATGATAACATGAATAAATGTTCATTTTTCATAGAAGAGATAAAAATTTGGGATACATTACACACACAAGGAGTGTATGTGTGAACCTAACCAATATTCAATTCATACAAGAATGGGAAACACTAAATAACATTGTATATAATTCAAATCTTCTTATAATTAAAAAAGTATACAAGATATTTGTGTTTAATTTTTATCTTTTGAACCAAGCTACGAAAGGTGGAACCAAATAAAGTTTCATCTATTACACAACAAAGATAACTTGATGAACTAAAATTCAGACTTTATTTTGTGTTAGTACTTATTTTACTTGATTATAAATTTGGAAGATCATCTAATTCATTCAATAATAAAATTGACTATCAAAAATGGGTATTGACAACAGCATAAGTCCTAAAAAAGAGTTAATTTATATTATAATGTATTAAACATCATATGATTGGAACCAAAGATATCTTTATAGTATATACTTACATCAGATGATGAGGAAGTGATTAGGAATGGTGAGGGATGGTGAGGGTCAATGATAGAGTGATGACGGATGGTGAATAATGGTGAGGGTCAATGAGGGAGTGATTATCAATGATGTGGTATGAGTAAATATTGATTATGGATTATGAGGTATGAGGAGTGAGTGATTAGGGATGATGAGGGATGGTGATAATCAATGAAGGAGTTATTAGGGATGATATGCCTGAGTGATTAGAGATGATGAGAGATAATGAAGGTTAATGAGGGAGTTATTAGGGATGAGGAGGGATGAAGAAGGAGTGAATAGGGATGAGGAAGTGATTATGGATGATGATGGATGAGGAAAGAGTGATTAGGGATGATGAATTATGAGGAGGGAGTGATTAGGTAAGATAATGGATAATGAGGGTCAATAGAGGAGTGATTATGGATGATAAGGGAGTGATTAGAGATGACTAGGGATAATGAGGGTCAATGAAGGAGTGATTAAGGATAATAAGGAATGATCAATGATGAGGTAGGGATGATGAACAAGTAAAATTAACACAAAGTGGTCATTTGATGTGTGCAAGTCATCAATATGACCTACACTACCCCAATCACACCACTTTGGATCAAGTTTAAAGTGAGTAGTTTTCAAACTTCAATTTTGACAAACCTAAGACTCTTATAAATTCAAGGAATCATTCCATAAGGCATAAAAACCTAAAAAATAACTATATGTTTACCAAAAATAGATATAAATTGAAAAATTTATGTACTAAAATCCCTAGGTTTAATACCTAGACCCTAAAAATACCTAAGTGCTAACCAGATTAGATTTTTAAAAACTATTTTTTACATCATAAGGCATGAAGTTGTGAGACCAAATATATCAAATGTAGAGTGACCCTAATTTCTTATATTTACTAAAATAAAGTTAAAGTATAAATTTACATTTCTATTGTTATACTTAACATTTAGAGTAGTAAAAATAAGCTTCAGGATAAAGTTGCCTTTATGTGTATGTCCACATGATTTTATGTGCAAAATAATAGGGATGTGATCATGTTATCATTAATGTGATCACATTATCTTTTAACCAAGGTTCGCTCTATCTACATGTTCACTACTTTAATGTGAAAAATAATAATAATACGATCATGTTATTACTTTTATAATAACATGATCTTGTTATCTATTAATGAATTCATGTTATACATTAATGTGATCATGTTATTTGAATTTAAATTCAAATATTACACCTTTTGGCTTAGAAATGGCTTGGATTCCCAAGCTAAAGGCTTAGACCTGTCAATCTATAGTCGAGTCTAAGAATTATGATTAAAACCAACAAAATTCAAATTTGATTGCCAAACACACTATGATTTTCAATGTCAAAATTCAAAAACTTAATACCATCATGATGATCATGCTCTCCTCTTTACAAAAACATTATTTTTATAATTTTTGGACTAATTTATGTTTTTAAACTATGTTGATTTCTAACTATACCTTTTTTAGGCCACTATATGTCATAAACATACATGCCTATATATGTTCATGTAATTTATCTTTCATTGATCCAAATGAAAAACAAGTTATATGGTCATAAACTAGGCCTAATTATACACACATTAAAAAAAACTAATTTTTCATTTTTTTTGAGGTAGTTATGCATATCACACAGATGGCTATGCATTTTTTTGTCAATTTTCAAGATCTATTTATTTGTAAAATTCCTAAAAAAAGTATTCATTGAAAAAATATAAAAAAATATAGGTCACAAACTAGAACATCTTATCTAAATTTTCACTAAATTGTTTCAAAACATATTAAATGTTGCTCAAAAAATGGTGTATCACATGACCGTCTATCTACTATATTTTATTTTAAAAATAGGTGTACCTAGTTATACTTAACCATTTTTAAAACAAATTTGTGTTTTGGAAACTAGACTCTAAATGCTACATGTCATGTTCTTACATTATCTTAAAATTTGGGGTGTAGATATCTCAAATTATCTACAGAAGTTCATATATTTGAAATTTCAAGAAAATCATGTCCATGGGTAGGCCTCTTTTTATCCCCCAACTTCATGCACTTACCCACTAGTCAAACCTAGAATAGGACCTTCTGCCATAATAGGTGACTTTCTGTCAAAGTCAGTATCAAATCCCAAGTGACCTTTATATTAAAATAGGGTTGATAAGGTTTAGGAGATTCTATAATGGGTCACCAGCCTATAGCCTCAATCATGAAGCCTGTAGATAGTGCAGTCATTGAGTTAAAATCCCAAATTAGTTTATAGTGATAGGTTTATGGTTCACTTGATTTGGTGTGTATCATTCTAGAACAATGTTATTTATCAACCAAATTAGCATTTCACCCAAGCTTATACATGGATATCAAGGTCTCCTATATTTTCATTTTTTATATCCTTGCCTATATCATATTGCCTTGTATATTTTATCCTTATCCCTTTGAATTTTAAAATACTTAGCTTACCTTATCTCATCTTGTCTACTCTCATAAACTATCATCCTAATCATATCTTAATCTACTCTTATACCCTTAACACTAGTCAAACTTATACCACCTCATCTCTTCTTTACCTAATCTAGTCTTGGCTATTATATCTTAGCCCATAATCTTCAATTGTCTCCAACAACCTAGTCATACCCTCGCCTTGTTTAGTCATACCACTATTACCACATCATTAGTATTACCCTTTAGTCTACTTAGAACACCTCCTTATCTTATATCTTGTCCCAATCATAACCTCATTAAATCATCTTTAGTATTATCATATAGTCTAATCCTACATTGTCCATTATCACATCTTGTCTCAACATTATCTCATCTCAAATCATAACCCTTTTATATCCTTTAGTATTACCCTACACCATATTTTAGTTATACCCTCTCATCTCCTTCATACATTCTTATCTTGTATAACCTAAATCATCTTGTATATCCCCATCTTATACATTAGTAATCATATTTGAATATTTATCTACTTTACCCATCATCATATATTGTATATCCTTATCTAATTTATCCTTCATAATATCTTTTACATCCTTAATCTTGTATAATCTTGTATATCTTATACATCTTATCATTACATATTAGACATATCCTAATCTAGTTTTACCTTGACATCATCTTATTTATTTATCACCCTATCTAATACATATTTATCTTATCATTCTCCTTAATCTCATCTAGTCTTAATTCATCTATATAGATCCCATCTTACTTTGTCTTACCTTTTTATCCTACAACACATCTAGTTAGATCTTAAGGTCACACACTTGTCCAGACCATACTCACCATGCCCCTATTCATCATTACATCACCAACCTTATATACTTGTCTTGATCTCAATGCCATCATCCTTGATCCCTCAATTTATTCCCATTTACCCTTCATCACATAATATTATATCCATCCCACCTTGAGCAAATTAGTTTAAGGCTTGACCTAGTCAATTTTTTGTCCATCCATATCATCCTGTCATTTTGTTCATGATTTAGTCCATCACCCATCACTTTGTTAGATTTCATACTTAGTAAATACCCTATTAAAAATATATCACTTTTTTAGTTTCAATCTATTGTTCAGTTTTCCTAAATCTAGTTATCTTGCCTATTTATAACTAGCACCCATCTAATCATCATCCTGCTAGTTTGAATCTAGTCACTAGTCAAATCCCCATCCTTTTACTAGCTTGAAAACTAGGCATTATTGATATATTGTTAGCACCTATCATACTATAACTTTAAAAAATGACCCTAGTCTGACATCTTAATCCATTTAGTCTATCTCATCCTCACCCATCACCTATCATACTATCTCAATCATTCAGACTTACTTTAACATCAGCCCCCTTTTATTGCCTCACTACCTTGCATCCATCACCTATTTATCATCTACCCGTATGGATTTGGACCCATTACATATAGAATAATACGTATTTGCCAAAAAATATGAGATCCTTTTATGAATCCTATAAATGGGTGCATGCCTACCTACAGACCTTGATCCCATCAAGACTAAAGTAACATCTCATGTCCTTCCCCATCAACAATATCCATCTTCACTTAGCCTACATGCTAGCCCATCATGGTCAGCCCCATTATCCATTCATCATAACCATAGTCATACCCATATATAAGTGATAAGGTTGCCCTATTTCACAAGTATATATTTGACAATAAGGATGAGTGCCTTTTATGACTATTGGACATGGGTGTTCACCTTTAGAATGATTTTGAACCCCTACACCTAAGGTCACCTACTAAAAAAGTGCCTCATCAACCCTTATCCACATCCAATTCCTATGAAAACCAATCCCATTCCAATACCCCATCCATTAGTCCTAGTCCTAGTCATGACCTTCCTAGTGAGTATAATAATAAAGAGATTATATTATTTAATAAATATATTATTGAAAAAAAGGATGCAATCCTCTTATGGCTCTTAGAAATGGGTTCCTAACTTCTCATAGGATTCCACCCCATTCAACTAATCTCACCTCTAGTTCATACCCATCCAAAGTTGAATCATATATTTACCAGTCATAGTCCATCACAAATTCCCCATCCTACTAGCAAAGCAAAGCCTAGATTGTCAACCTCATCTGATTCCCATTCATATCCTAAACAATCACACACACCACATCCCCAAATATCAATACATAACCATCACATTGTTCCACTTTAAATCCAACACTATAGACACATAATATACCCCTCTCCCAATATCTATAGAATCCCTATTTTGGAAACTAGAGGTCATAAGCATGATTTTCTAACTGAAAATAAGACCTCCAAATTTGTCCAAACATACACCCTCATGGTATTGAGAATAAAAATTCTATATATGCCATAAAGTCCTAGGCATTCTTTTAATATATGTCACCCTTTTAGATATTATGTCCAAAATTTAACTGATAATGGTGATAATGAAATTGAGGTTGAATCTAATGCATCTACACCTAGGAGTGTGTAAAAAATGGTATGCCAAGAATTGTTTCCTAAATATGATCAAGATTAGTCCCTTATTAATGAAGGTCATGACCCCAATCCTCACCATACCACAACCATCCCTAATCATACCATACCTATATCCTATTCACATCAAATCCCCAATTTTCATAAATCCATTAAGCCTAAAGCATCCATTTACAAACCCAAGATGAATAAGGTATTTGCAAACAATGATGTTATCCAAAAGGCCCTCTCTATGCATATAATCAAAAAATCATCTATTTGGGACATCACCTCATCAACATCCCTGACAAAGTTTTCATTAGAACGGTCAGGATCATATCCAACATCAGCATATGAATCAAAATCCACATCAAAAACATCATCCCTTTTAGATAATGAAAATCATGCCGACACATATCTCTTCGAGGATGTCTCTAGTTTGAATGTTGAATAGTCAGAAGGCATGAATCTTAATCCATCTCATGATGTTTAAATTATAACATGATTCTTGGATTCTTTATCAGTCAAAGATCATCAAGTTGGATATGACTCAACTTTAGATGCCAATTCTACAAATAATTTTAGTGATCCTTTTGATATTATTGAGACACTTCCTCTAACATTGATGTTGGGTCTCCTATTATATTTATGAGGACTATGCTACTCGTCATCACTTTAATCCAACCCCTTCACCACACATCCCTAATCATCCACCTCTTATTAACAATCCCTCCATCGTACTACTTGAATGGGATAAATAGGAACACACATCATTGGATTCCATTCAACATGCAATATTTTGTGTTGAATCTACAAAGATCTAATCCAATAATCAATTAATCAAGCCAAATAATCAAGTTAGCTATGATACAAAAGTAAACAATCAAAGTAAAGAAGAATTTTATAATAGTTCAAGTCAAAAAGCATCAACCCTAAGTAAAAATATCCTTAAGGTGCTAAGGAACCATCAAATTCAAAATAATCATCATTTATCAAGTCAAAGATCAAATTCCTCTGGTAAAGCCCAAATTCAGGCACCAGGGGTAATCAAAATCCAAGTCAAAAATTATATTGTCAAAAATATTTCAAAAGTAATAGAAATATAGCCAACAATCCTCCTAAGATTTGGATCAAAGATCCAATAAGCTATAATCTCTTGGATATTTTAATCTCATTTAGCATACAACATAAATTAAAAATGTCCCCTCTACCATATCTAATAGTGTATGCAAATATTGAACCCTATTTTCAATCTCTTCCCAGACACACCATTAATCATCATATCACTCATCCATATACTCTATCTCACTATCAAAACCATCTAGTTCCATCCCTACCACACACCACTTTCTTGGACAACATCCTCTCTTGTAATGGTTACAAAGACACATGGTTGAGATGTCTAAAGGGAGTAAAATAAATCATTAACAAAGCTCACTCTGGCATCATTATATCCAACATTGACAACATGATCCTACAAAAACACCTACCCATAATCAGTGTTGGTTGAAGATAAACAAAGTTTTGGGATTCATGCATCTCACACCCATATCTAATAAATTAAGATGCCCAAAAAAAGGGGGATTCATCCAATGGTGAAAACTAGTATTTTGTAGCCTTAGGTAAGTACCATGATAAAATAATATATTGTCTATAATTACCCTAATAATTAGGGGAAAAATCCACTTCATCTCTACAATCATATCCCACATTCTTTGACAACCCTATCCATGTCATGGTCTAAACATTTTTGTTTATCATGTCCATTCATCCCTTATCCCTATCTAGTATATCAATATTTCTCATCTTGACCTTTTTAAATGAGTGGAAGATGTATTGGGAAATGTTATGGAATCATCTTGGCATATCCTCCAATGGACACTCAAGAAACTAGATATCTAGTTCCCTCATGATGTGGTCAATTGGCAATCCATATTCCATTCTTCCTTGATCCTCATCTCCTTTTTGGTATCACCCTCATACTATTTTTTATCCAATTCATTATTCCATCCATCCTCATCTTGATTTCTAGGCATGGTATTCCCTTTTCTATTAACTACCTTTGTATAGTGTATATTCATATTCCAACAAGCCTTAAAAAGTTAAATATGTCAAAAATCCAAAAAAATTATAAAATCTAAAAAAATACAAAAATATTCAAAGACATCTTGTATTATGCCTATTCCCTTATTCATATCCATCCTTATGGCATTCACCTCTCATTTCCATAACCAACCATCCTACTATTGTCTTTCATCCCCTATTTTGAACTAGGGCAAATATAGTCTATATTGAGCTAGCATTGACCTAGTCTCACTTTAGCATGATAAGTCATAAGTCTCTCATCTAATTTTAAAACATGGTCAATCCATAAGTTGACTATCCCCTATGTTTAATATTTTCTCAATCACACCCTAGTCATAATCCCTTCCATCCTAATCCTAATCAAGACAAGTCTATCAATCTTCGTTCGTTGGCATCAATTTTCATCCTCATTCATCCCATCCTTATACATTTTGACAATAGACAAGACCCTATTTTCTTGATGTGTATATGTTTATGTGTGTTATTTAAATGATTTGTGTGTTTTTATTTATTTTATCTATAAATGTTTGTTTGTATATATCTTTTTTGTCTTAATATGATCTTTCATGTAGCATAAATATTTTTATCTATTGGGTAAGAAATGAGGATGCTATGATGACACCAAAAGCTACAATGATGCTTTTAGGTGCCCTCAATGATGCATAGTTTGATATTTACCCCTTTTATACTTATGAACTTTGGCACAACATCCTCTTGGTCATTATTATATCATGGGGCATATTTCCTAGTGCTATATTTACATTAGATTTCTTAAATTATGATGAACCTTATTACAATAATGATGGCTTGATAATGGACTACACTCATCATTTATCTTATCCTATATCACCTACCTAATCATATAATCATCTTTATCCCATCATCAATTTGATCATCCATGTCCAATCATCTAACCAAACCACATGTCATAATATCTAACATATCATATCTAATCATTTCTCCTAATCCTTTAATTTCATGTCTAACATATAATTCATATTTTCTATCCAATAACTAACATGTCTAGTTTATCTTGTCATCCATCATCTAGTTTTGAACTACATTAGCCTAAGGCCTTTTCAGACTATGTAGGTAGTGTTTAGTCACATGGTGTGTTTGAAGTTAGTTCAACCACTCTCACCTCTTTTACCACCATTCATCATCACATCTCTTTTGTCCCTCATCATCCCCAAGTCTTACATCAAATCCTTGAGCTACAAATCATATCATCAATTAATCATTTAAATTGATCAATCACCTTATGCTCAGTCATTTCCTAATTTTTTTATCAATTTCTTGAACCTATCAATTGGGCCTAAAAAATCACAACATCCATATTTTCTTCCATCAATATTACATTATCACTAATTCATCAATTCATATTTTAAATTTTATGATTTCCACCTTCAATTGGGGTAGTATCAGGACCGTAACTTTATTATTATTCCCTTGCATGTGTCCTTACTAGGAGCATCATCACTATTGTGCCTCATTGATTCCATGCATTATATATTAACTCTTCCCCTTCGTATTTGGTCACTCAATCATATAGATTATTCTCTCTCATCTCCTTTATCATATTGTTTAACTTCATATTTAAGCTACACTTATCATTAATCTTATCAAATCTTTGTATTATTCTATCTTGAATCTCCCCCTTGCTTGGGATATGATAAAATAGCATAGCCTTTATCCTCTTGGTATGTAGCTCTCTCATACATGTGTCATTTCCTGTGATAAGTCTAAAAATTATGACCCCTATCATCTAGGTCTACAACTCTCTTTGGAATGTGTCCTTGCCTTGGAT